>JACXGM010005487.1:15590-35146 GCA_016801145.1 Umbra pygmaea | reverse complement strand
TGTGGTGTGATGAGTACAGTAGACCCTCTGTGGTGTGATGAGTACAGCAGACCCTCTGTGGTGTGATGAGTACAGTAGACCCTCTGTGGTGTGATGAGTACAGTAGACCCTCTGTGGTGTGATGAGTACAGTAGACCCTCTGTGGTGTGATGAGTACAGTAGACCCTCTGTGGTGTGATGGACCTGCTCATTCCAACTGTAGCAAGGAGGGGGGGCTGGAGCCACCCGCCTCACTCAAAGGCTTGCACTCTAGGTTTCACTGTCCGTGTCCCCCTCACCTTCCTCCTCACTTTGTTCCTGGTCCGCCTCCCAGCATATTAGGCGATTTAGCATTTCGCCATTTCAACTATATTGTACAATTGTGGTTCTACAGTGTTTTTCAATAGGCACATGTGATTATGCATTTTAGACACTGATTTTGTTTGCAAGAAAGCACCTCATACTGCAGGTAACCATTATCCCGTATAAATCACTTTTCTTATTTGTTTTAATAGCAATAAATACAGTTGTACAGCTTTATAAGCTGGTCTCTGAAAAGAGGAAGTAGACTCATTATCATCAACGTGAAAGTCTATCCATAGTGCTGGAATACAGCTACATCTCCATTTAAAACAGTTACCATACGTGAATCAGATTTACCAATTCGTTGGAATTGTTGTTCCAGTCTTTACATGGTTGGGCAATACAACTGTTTCTTATCTATATACTGTGTTGTACAGTAGGCTACTATTCCCTATGGCACTTTAAGGAAACAACTATGGCCGTTTATGTCTAATCTGTCTTGCGTTGCACAGCATAATGCTCTTAAATTGTGATTGACATATATTACATACACTAGATTGTTTAAAATACTATCGTACTTTTGAAGCCCTTGGGCAAGATCTTTTAGCTAGAGGACCAGGTTGATCTTCACGTTCAGACCTCATACCAGTATAATGATGTAATGACCTCGCTAATGGTTTAATTTAACAATGTCCACAACAGGGTTTACTGGGGTTTACTGTTCTCGAACCACCAGTTTATTAGGCTACTGTCTGGCTGTAGCCTACGCCACATTAGATTATTCAATAGCTTGCCACACATGTAAAGCAAAAAAAAGATAATGTAATCAATGATGTCGATCATGTTGACGTGTCATCCCAGCTCTACTTAAGAGCAATATGACACTGTTATTGTGTTCGAAATACAGTCGTTGTCAAAAGTTCTAAGAATGACAGAAAGTATTGGTCTCCACAAAGTTTGCTGCTTCAGTGTTCTTACAGTAGATAATTTTGTCAGTAGTTACTATGGTATCCTGAAATATAATTACAAGCATTCCATAACTATCAAAGGTTTTTATTGACAATTACATTAAGTCAATATTTGCAGTGTTGACCCTTCTTTTTCAAGACCTCTGCAATCCGCTCTGGCATGCTGTCAATTAACATCTGGGCCACATCCTGACTGATGGCAGCCCATTCTAGCATGAGCAATTGGGGCGCAGATGGCTCAGTGGGTAGGGAGTCAGACTTGTAGTCAGAAGGTTGCCAGTTCGATTCCCGACTGAGCCAAATGTTGTTGTGTCCTTGGGCAAGACACTTTAACCTAATTGCTCCCGGGTCGTTGCTGTAAATAAGAAATTGTTCTTAGTCAACTTACCTTGTTAGGTTAAATAAAGGTTAAATAAAAAAATTATTTAAATTAAAAATCAATGCTTGGAGTTTAACCACAATTCCTAAATGACATTAACGTCTGGGGATTTTCCTGGCCATGGACCCAAAATGTTCATGTTTTGTTCTTAGAGCCACTTAGTTATCACTTTTGCCTTACAAGAACAAAACTGTACTTAGATGGTTGGGAGAAGTTGCTCTTGGAGGATGTGTTGGTACCATTCTTTTTCATGGCTGTGTTCTTAGGCAAAATTGTGAGTGAGCCCACTCCCTTGGCTGAGAAGAAACCCCACATGAATGGTCTCAGGATGCTTTACTGTTGGCATGACACAGGACTGATGGTAGCACTCACCTTGTCTTCTCTGTGTAAGGTGTTTTCCAAACAATTGGAACAGGGATTCATCAGAGTAAATGACTTTCCCCAGTCCTCAGCAGTCCAATCCCTGCACCTTTTGCAGAATATCAGTGTGTCCCTGATGTTTTTTCCTGGAAAGAAGTGGCTTTTTTGCTGCCCTTCTTGACACCAGGCCTTCCTCCAAAAGTCTTTGCATCACTGTGCATGTAGATGCACTCACACCTGCCTGCTGTCATTTCTGAGCAAGCTTTGCAGTGGGGGTGCCCTGATCCCGCAGCTGAATCAACTTTAGGACACGGTCATGGCGCTTGCTGGATTTCTTGGGCGCCGTGATGCCTTCTTAACAACAATTGAACTCTAATTTCTTGAAGTTCTTGATGATCCGATAAATGGTTGATTTAGGTGCAATCTTACTAGCAGCAATTTCCTTGCCTTTGAAATTATTTTTGTGCAAGCAATGATGATGCAGGTAACCATGGTTAAAAGAGGAAAAACAATGATTTCAAGCACCACCTTCCTTTTAAAGCTTCCAGTCTGTTATTCTAACTCAATCAGTATGACAGGTCAATAATTTCACCTGTTTTAACGAGAAAATCGCTGACATGATGTTCCTCAACTCATTGCAATTAATCTGATCACTTTTCACGAAATTCTGGAGTATATGCAAATTGCCATCATCAACACTGAGGCAGAAAAATTAGTAATTGTGTTGTGTTCTCAAAACCTTTGACCACGACTGTACCCATTTACTACTGTACCCATCTACTACTGTACCCATCTACTTCTGGCAGCCTAGTACTGATTATGCCACACCGAACACAGCTCCAGGCGTTGTTGGAATTCCACAAACACAATACAAACCCTCGCCAACGTGCTGCATGGCAGAAACCTATACAACTGTGCCATGCCGAGACCCCTAAAGAGTATATCAAATACGATGAACAAAGGGGTGTCTGTTAGACTTTTAATTTGGTCTCATAGTAATAATGGGATTTATTGGCACAAATATCAAAATTAATTCCATTCATTAAGTTGTATCTTAATCTGATAATATGCATTTAATTATATAACTTGTTCTAAATAGGCTTTTATTTAGCACACTCATAAGCAATATTGCAATTTAATAATAACAAATATTTTAAATAGGCAGTGCCTAAGTACACTTATAGAAAACTTGGGCAATCGACTTTTTTGTAAATAGGCTATGGCTGGGCATGCAGGACAGCTACAGGCACCATGGGCATATAAAACCTATTTATCAGCCTAACCAAGATTTACCTCAAGCCCTCTAAATTGGATAGGTGCCCTGAGCTGCTGGGATTACCACCCAGGGAGGAATTTAGGTTAATTACCTTATAGAACAACTGATGTTTCACCTTTCACCTCAAGGGTTTTATTTAGCAACCTTTAGAATCCTGGTAAATTGCTCTACCATGACAAGCTCTACCCGATGCAGATTATAGAAGGTTTTAAAAAATGAACACAAACAGAATTGGGGAATGCCCACTTCCAAATATGACATTCCCCAATATAGTTCACTCACATCCAGGAAGATGGATTGATGTAATCCTCATACACTCTCATGATTAAAGCAGGACGGTGCAGCATCTTTGTAAATGTGGATGCAATCATATGAAATGGAAAAACAAACAATTGTTAGCAGAGAATACATTGTACATTTTGACAGTCTACAGCATTCATTTCACAATGTTCACTCAGTACAGACATGCACTGTAGCCCTTAATTGAGGGGAATTTCAGCTTGCATAATGTATATTGATTATATAGCCTAGCTAAAAAATAATGTCCACTCACTGTTGATCTTTCAATAAAGCTTTGGTGATTAAGATAGACTTCCAAGTTTTCTCGAGCCAATGTTTTATCGACATTGTTAATGAGGCAGGCTGTATTCCAGTGGGGGTTAAGAGCTGGGGAGCCTGTCCTGGACTTCTAATCAAATAAAATTGAAATGTGAAAAGAGTTGTTTTTTATGTTTATGAATACAAAGTTATTAAGACACCCAAACCTGCTTTACTGTTGGTCCCTTTGTATATGGTCCAGGTGCTATGCTGCATTATCAAAACATGTAGCCCACATTATCCTGTGCTTTTCATCCATCTGTTTATTAATTCCATTCAATGATACCCCAAAGTGTCCTAAAATAAAGAACCAGATAATCAAATTGCTTGATGGTCCATTTTAATAGTACCTTAAATGTGTAGATCTATTTAATGTCATGTATGAATCACTTTGACTGTGTAATATCAGCTGCACTCCTTTCATCGTTGTTCCATAGGTGTGGCATCTGGCCCAGTAAAGTCATTTTACATTAGTCTCCCTAGGAAATATCACTAAGTTGTCAAACTCTGCCAACTCTCAGTGTACACTGTGTTTTGTTACTTTGTAGAGGTGTACAATTAGAATACATGGGGGCCATATTCACAAACATATTAAGGCTAAAAGTAGCTCCCAACTTGCTGATTCAGGAGAAACTCATATTACTTTTTTGGGTTTTAGAAGTCATCCCAACTTTACATTTTCTTTTAATAATGTCCTTCTGTTCATGTACATGTTGATTAAGAAGTAAATGCTGTTCTTGAGTCCATTTTGATTCATTTTAATTTGCCCAATATAGCGTTGTACATGTAGCCCAATGTAGCATTCTTAATTTCATGTTTAATAAGTGTGTTTAGTATGGCAACATGACACATCCTTCTACAATATTGCTGTGATTAATTCAGTGACAGAGACCGATCCCCTATCAGCCAATCACTGTGGGCTTAGTAAGTCAGCTTGTTCATTGAACAGGACATCATCAGTAGCAACATGGTCAACCCCGCCCTTTCTCTTAGCTTAACATTTTTCCATATTCCTTACTAAAAGTTAGTCTCAGCAGTGTTTTGAATAGGTTTTAATAGGAAACTCTTAACTATAAACTTTCCACTGCTATTTGATTTGCATGTGGTCAGATGCATGGCTGTGCCTGTCTTAGGTTGCCCTTTATCAAAGTTTGGATCTTACCTGTCTTTAGTTGTGCTATTATTCCATATATAACTACTGCATGATGGGATAGCCTCTTTTTCTCTCCTTCACCCTTGTCTCCTCTTTTGATGCCTAGTCTCCAGCCCATAGCGGCTATGGGTGGTCGCTGTCGGAGCTGGACGTTCTTCTCCTGGCAGGGACGGCTGGCCACACCCTCAGCCTGACGGCCAGCAGCTTCGTGGAGGAAGAGCACCAGGTCTGGTACTTCCTGCTCAACACTCTCTGCCTGGCTGTCTTCCAGGACGTCTGTCGCAAGTACTTCAGAGAGTCTCGTGCCAACACACGCGGAATCGGGCACTCTGAGGATGAAGACCAGCTCCTCCCCATCCAAGATCGGGAAGCAACCGTCTCGCCCTTGGCTGATTTTGGGGTTACTGATGCAGGTTCTGAAAAGTGGCTTGCCCTGGTTACTCCGCCACTCACCCTGGCCTGCTGTCGTATGCTGCGCTCACTCAACCAGACAGGGGTACAATGGGCTCATCTGCCAGACCTTGGACACTGGCTTAACAGGTGGGTTTGTTGAATAGACCAAAACAATGTTTTGAATCCTTTATTAATGTATTGGCGTTATTTCCATTTCAGTCAATGTAGATGTCAGCAGAGCTCCTTGTTATTTTTTTTTTGCCAGTCCAGATTCGCCAATAGATTATTGGTACAAACTCTCAAATGCTTTCACTCTACTGCATTATAATGACTCTGGCACTTCTGGCCTTCAGCAGGATAACACGTGGAGGTCAACAGTTCACCTCCATGTTGATCTCTTTACAAGACCACTGTGTTTCCTATTCTTCCTTAGTGTAGGACTTCAGTCATCTTTTATTTACACCCCTGTCATCCGGTTTAAGCCTAGTTTCGTGTATTTGTTTTGGCTCTCACCATGCAATGCATTGCAGCGTTACTACCGAGTGTTTCACAGAACAACAGAGCCACAGATGTCTTGTTCTAGAGCTCCACTTCTCAGGCAGTACGAGGGTTGGCAACCAGAGTTTGTAAAGACTGTAGAACTCATGACAATATTTTGTAACCTAATCTCAGGTTGAAACTTGCCCCTAAAATACTCCAGATTTCATCCTTGTTTAAAATATTTCTTTCCTTTCTATTATACCTTTAGTGTTTTTCATCCACTGGTTTTTCAATTGTATTTTCCCCGGTTGGCTTTGTTACACCTTACTTATACTCCCTCACAAAATCAGGAAACAGGCTTCATTATATGCCTCTGCCCTTTATACACTCAGTCATTCTTTCTCTGCTGTACTCCCTCAAGGCTCCATAACCGGCACAGACAGATGGCTAGTCCAGGCTCATCTCCCAGTCCATGTCCGTGCCTATTCCTCCATATTACATGTGTGCTCTGGACAGCACAGTTAACCAAGGCTTACAGATGTCTCTCATCTATTCCTCCATATTACCTGTGTGCTCTGGACAGCACAGTTAACCAAGGCTTACAGATGTCTCTCATCTAATTTGGAGGCATTCCTGCCGCGTCAATCCGTTAACCAAGGCTTACAGATGTCTCTTATCTAATTTGGAGGCATTCCTACCGCGTCAATCTATGGTACATTAAGTTAACATGAAATGGACTATTACAGACTGATAGTTCCCCTAGATCGATTCAAATGCTATACTCTGAAAACGCAGCCAGTTTCTACTGTACAATAATTGATATGATCACAACGGTTAGATATTGTTGTAACAGACAGCAGGTTTTTAAGAGAAACTCAACAGAAATCTGTTTTAAACAGTGCATCTGCATTCTAATTTAATACATTAATGTAGGTGTGTAATCCATGCTCCAGGAACTAGGCCTACAGAATGCTGCCTATTGTTGTGAAATGACATTCACAACTTATTTTTATAACTCATTATATTACCCTGAAAGAGAAGTTCAGGAGCTCTGTTTTCCACCCAGATCAACACAGAAAGCGGGGCATAATGGGGGAGCCACTCGCCAGCGATGCTGAACATTGTGAGT
This sequence comes from Umbra pygmaea, assembly GCA_016801145.1. NCBI lineage: Eukaryota > Metazoa > Chordata > Actinopteri > Esociformes > Umbridae > Umbra > Umbra pygmaea. The sequence goes on along the minus strand of JACXGM010005487.1, from coordinate 28,129 downwards.
TTAAACCCTAGTGGGGAAATCTATTTTTGGACAGAGACTATTTGCCAATAACAGTGATGTTATTAGTAGCTCTACCATAAAACAAATGGAATTGTATTATTAATGTATTGAGAAAGATCTACAGTAGATACAGTTGATTATATTCTGTGTACCCTATTTTTATTCTGTTGGTTATTACTGGATGAATTGCATGGAAATTTATATCCAACTATGATGAGATCCATTATTTTGTATTGGTCTCTAATTAGATAAAACAAAAGAATTTCACATATTTTTATGTTTCACATTTGTGATTGATTTGCTGCCAGCAGTAAAACAGCTGGTTTTAAATCCAAATACATATTGACTTTGATAATATTTAGAAATTCCAAGAAACATACCAAATTACCATCTTCAAATGTTCTATAATATAGATAAGGCACAGGACAGGATAAAACTTAACAAAAAATAAAAGACGACCTCATGCATTCAATATGCATAGATGGAAAATGAATATCTTAAGAACTGTGTTGGTGTAAATACGTATTAACAAGGCTAATAACTTTTTTAACATGTGTTTTATTCATAATGCTGCCTACCAGTTGAATTAGTATTGGAGTGAAGTTTGATTGGGTAACTAAAGCATCAGTTAAACCACTGTGTGAATTCGATTTTAACATCTACGCATAGTTGAAAGCTGTGAGAAGCAAGCAATCACAGAGCTGGATCTAAGCACATTCATATTTTCTATAAAATGCAGCTTTTTTCACCCTGTAATAGCATCGTAACAACATACCATCTCTATATCAATTATATTTTCGTAATCATATATCCATCCCTGACTGAGAATATATCCTGCTTCTTCATTTTGTCTTCAACGTTTATGTGTTAGTAGCAGGAAAAATGGGCAAGCGTAATGATTGGAGCAACTTTGACAAGGGCCAAACTGTGATGAGTCAGAGCATCTCCTAAACTGCAGCTCTTGTGGGGTGTTAACAGTCTGCAGTGGTCAGTACCTATCAAAAGTGGCCCAAGGAAGGAAAAGCGGTGAACCGGCGACAGGGTTATGGGCAGCCAAGGCTCAGTGAGGCATTTGTGGAGCAAGGTCGGTGTGGTCCAATCCAGCAGATGAGCTACTGTAGCTCAAATTGCTGAAAAGTTAATGCTGGTTCTTGTGTCAGAACACAGTGCATCACAGTTTGTTGCATATGGCTCTGCTGTTTTTGGCGGCAAAAAGGGAACCTACACAATTTTAGGCAGGTGGATATAATCTCATGGCTGATTGGTGTATAGTCGATACAGCAATGGAATGTGTGTTAAGAAGCTAGTCTATTGAAGTATGGATTAGGAGCTCAACCTAAATTCACAGCGCATCAAGAGGAAAAAGGGATGACACTCTAATTTCCCTTGGCTCATGTTAAATTTCAATCTTTCCCTAATGCAGATTTTTCGAGCGATTGTGTGAGAGCATGCAGGCAGCTGCACTAATGCTGCTTGAGATTTGATTCACAGTTCTGGTTGCCTAGCGATGGGGAATTTCTACAATTAGGGAGTGCTGGCACCACGGTGTTTCAAAACCATCTCCAGAGAAGGCTCACTTGAAAAGCCGTAATGTACCTTTACAGACATAAAACTATGCTGGGACCGACGCAGTTTCGACTCGCCACAGTCCACAAAACAGCCTAACTTTACAACTGTAGCAAAATAAAGGGGTGACTAGGGGTGCAAACCAAAAACAGTATCCGTCCCAAAAGGCGCTATTGCTTTGTTAATGACAATGACTTCATCCAGAGCTGTAGCATTAATCAAATGCTATTTAATAATTATAAATCCCACCAGGAATGGAAACTTCAGTATATGATGTATTCCACCATATCACAGGGACCATTTGATATAGCCTACATCAGCCCTATTCAAACCTGGCCCTCAAAGCCAGTTCCACTCCATTTATTCATCACAACACTCTAATCTGGGACTTGTTTAGACCTGGTACACCAGGTGGGTGTAATTAATGATGAGGTAGAACAGAAAACCAGCAAGCTCCGGTCCTCGTAGTGTAAGATTTGAATACCTCTGGCCTACATAATGGTTACATCGAAAATGTATTCTGTTACTTAGCATATTTAGCACATTTATTCTCTCCGGTCTAAAATTGTAACCAGATTATTATTATTATTATTTTTTTTTCAATCTGGCCCTAATACTATTACAGCAACCTAATCATCCCTATCTCGCAATTGGCCCATTCATTCCCCTCCTTCTCCCCAGGCCGTTGCTGCAAATGAGACAGTGTTCTCAGTCAACTTGCCTGGTAAAATAAACTAAAAAACTAAACTAGTGATGCATTTTACGTCACTGAGCAATGATTGGTTTACCAGAGCAGAAGAGGGGAGCAACCGTTGTGAAGGAAGGAGTAGGCTAACGTTAAAGCAACTACAGTGCCTTGCGAAAGTATTCGGCTTCTTTGAACATTTCGACCTTTTGCCACATTTCAGGCTTCAAACATAAAGATAGAAAACTGTATTTTTTTGTGAAGAATCAACAACAAGTGGGGCACAATCATGAAGTGGAACAAAATTTATGGGATATTTCAAACTTTTTTACAAATAAAAACTGACAAATTGGGCAAGCAAAATTATTCAGCCACTTTACTTTCAGTGCAGCAAACTCTCTCCAGAAGTTCAGTGAGGATCTCTGAAGGATCCAATGTTGACCTAAATGACTAATGATGATAAATAGAAACCACCTGTGTGTAATCAAGTCTCGTATACATGCACCTGCTCTTTGATAGTCTCAGAGGTCCATTGAAAGCACAGAGAGCATCATGAAGAACAAGGAACACACCAGGCAGGTCCGAGATAATGTTGTGGAGAAGTTTAAAGCCGGATTTGGATACAGAAAGTAATAATATTGAAATGGAAGGAGTATCAGACCACTGCAAATCTACCAAGACCCGGCCGTCCCTCTAAACTTTCAGCTCATACAAGGAGAAGACTGATCAGAGATGCAGCCAAGAGGCCCATGATCACTCTGGATGAATTGCAGAGATCTACAGCTGAGGTGGGCGAGTCTGTCCATAGGACAACAATCAGTTGTATACTGCACAAATCTGGCCTTTATGGAAGAGTGGCAAGAAGAAAGCCATTTCTGAAAGATATCTATTAAAAGTGTTGTTCAAAGTTTGCCACAAGCTACCTGGGAGACACACCAAACCAGTGGAAGAAGGTGTTCTGGTCAGATGAAACCAAAATCGAACTTTTTGGCAACAATGCAAAATGTTATGTTTGGCGTAAAAGCAACACAGCTCATCACCCTGAACACACCATACCCACTGTCAAACATGGTGGTGGCAGCATCATGGTTTGGGCCTGCTTCTCTTCAGCAGGGACAATGAAGATGGCTAAAATTAATGGGAAGATGGATGGAGCCAAATACAGGACCATTCTGGAAGAAATCCTGATGGAGTCTGCAAAAGACCTGAGACTGGGACGGAGATTTGTCTTCCAACAAGATAATGATCCAAAACATAAAGCAAAATCTACAATGGAATGTTTCACAAACATATCCAGGTGTTAGAATGGCCAAGTCAAAGTCCAGACCTGAATCCAATCGAGAATCTGTGGAAAGAACTGAAAACTGCTGTTCACAAACGCTCTCCATCCAATCTCACTGAGCTCAAGCTGTTTTGCAAGGAGGAATGGGCAAATATTTCAGTCTCTCGATGTGCAGAACTGATAGAGACATACCCCAAGCAACTTACAGCTGTAATCGCAGCAAAAGGTGACACTACAAAGTATTAACTTAAGGGGGCTGAATAATTTTGCACGCCATAATTTTTCAGTTGTTTATTTTTTTAAGAAGTTTGAAATATCCAATAAATTTTGTTCCACTTCATGATTGTGTCCCACTTGTTGTTGATTCTTCACAAAAAATGACAGTTTCATATATTTATGTTTGAAGCCTGAAATGTGGCAAAAGGTCGAAAAGTTCAAGGGGACCGAATACTTTCGCAAGGCACTGTATGCTGTAAAATGCTGCAGAACATTTATTGATGATTGTTTAACAGAAAAATATTATTCATTTTCTTTATCTCATCTTGTGCCATATTCACTGTGTATATTTAATCAAAATAACTTGTATATATCCAAAAAATTCAAAGTCTTTCCTTTTAAAAAATATCAACCATATGAATATACTGGCTTCAGGTCCAGTGTAACAAGAGATTAACTTTAGGTATGATTTTATAGGCTGGTTTTTACAAATCTGGTGTGAAGCTTAACAGGTTAAGATGAATTGATTAAAACTGGTCAGTGCGCAGCACAGTGCGAAAGCATCTGACCGTGAATGGAAAAGGTGCTGCACAGATGACCCCTTAAACTTAGGCTGACTACTAACACCCCAGCATCACTGACAACTGGATCCCTTTCTTTATCCTGCAGTCAGTAACATCAAGCTACTGTAACATCAAACATCACTCAATCCACACTGTTCACTGTGGAAGTTACTTTTTTTTTCCCAATTCCCTGTGACCCTGCCTTGAGGGCAGCTCCTTGGACAGATATGGGATGGCAAGGTTGTTTGTTTTTTATACAGGTGCATGAGGAATCACAGAAGATAGTCCAATTTGCACTTCCTTATTCTGAACCACTTGTCATAACCTAGACTGCAATTCTTAGCCCACTACGCCACGCAGACCCCACCTACAACAGATTTCCTGCTGTTGTAACAAATTGTATTTGTTTCCACTTGTAGTCATGTGTAAATTGAATGTTAAAATCTACACTCACGTAAAGGATTATTAGGAACACCAGTTCAATTTCTCATTAACACAATTATCTAATCAACCAATCACATGGCAGTTGCTTCAATGCATTAAGGGGTGTGGTCCTGGTCAAGACAATCTCCTGAACTCCAAAGTGAATGTCAGAATGGGAAAGAAAGGTGATTTTAGCAATTTTGTGTGTGGCATGGTTGTTGGTGCCAGACGGGCCGGTCTGAGTATTTCACAATCTGCTCAGTTACTAGGATTTTTACGCACAACCATTTCTAGGGTTTACAAAAAATGGTGTGAAAAGGGAAAAACATCCAGTATGCAGCAGTCATTTGGGCGAAAATGCCTTGATGATGCTAGAGGTCAGAGGAGAATGGGCCGACTGCTTCAAGCTGATAGAAGAGCAACTTTGACTGAAATAATCACTCGTTAAAACTGAGGTATGCAGCAGAGCATTTGTGAAGCCACAACACGCACAACCTTGAGGCGGATGGGCTACAACAGCAGAAGAACCCACCCGTTACCACTCATCGCAACTACAAATAGGAAAAAGAGGCTACAATTTGCAAGAGTATTAAATGGTATAGTAATTTTTTTTTTAACATTTGTATTCATTTGTTGCTGACTAGTTTTAGGGCTAGTATAAATGTGCACAGGTTTGCAGAAAATACATTTTTATAGCCTTCTCATGCACAACCCTTTATAAACCAGAGCTAGTTTTGCCTCAGATTTGTTAATAGGTTATATTACTAGGTAAACCATATCTCGTGGCTTAAGTATGTTTAGTTTAAACACATGTGAGATTGTTTATTATTACTATGAGCTATAATATATAATCCTCTGCCAGCATGCATTATAATTTCATTCTGGACCAAACACATGTATTTATTCATTAGTTTTTTACGGTGCATTCACTGCGGTATTGGTTGTAAAAAGCATTTAGAGTGGCATAAAGTCTTAAAATGTCTCAAATTTAACATCAACCTGCAGACACCCTGATAAAGTAATACATGTTTTACAATCATTAATTGTTTCTTCATCACATCACTCTCATACAGTGGTATACTAAATGAGCCCAAATTTGCACAATTGCTAGTTAATGTTGATGCTAGTGTTATACAGTCCAAACAATGTTGCTTTTGCCTGCACTTGTTCTTTACACTGTGATGTTTTTCCTTTTTAATATTCTAATAACATAGTCAATTCTAATTAATGTTCGGTAAATAGATTGTTAGCATTTTATAAGTAAAATGCTGACGTTCAAAGTGAAGCTCTGAAAAGCGTGTGAGAATCTGACAATACAAACCCTGGCTCTCTAGGCTAATGATTAAAGGGAATTTGTTTAGAAAATGCATTGAGTGCTATCCATTAGTGCATGTGCCTGTTACCTTACCTTATTACCCACAACATAATAATGGTGGCTAGTTTTTTCACAACAAGATTAGAACTGAAAATGAAGTATATCCCGTAGGAGTTAAAAGCAATGAGTCACATCCTTCACTCTCTGTAGGCAGCATTAGTCTGTTCCTCTCCATTGTATGTTTAAAGCCTCTCCGACTGCCTTATAATTTCTCAGTGAAATAAAGCTAAAGGCAGATTTTAGGAACTGGAGAACAAACATTAATAGCTTCAAAATCTGATCCTGAATCAAATCGGGAATGAACCGCTGTACACTCAGATTTTCAGAAAGAGTGGTGGAAAAAAACATGCTTTTGTGTGGCAGAAAGTTTGAGGAAATCATTGGTGAACCCAAGGTTGTTTCTGTTCCATTAGCATTCTCACGGTGCCACAGGTAGCAAGATGAATGCCTTGCGAAGGGGTGCCAGGGTCAGTGTATTGTGGAATTAGAATTTCCTTCCCCTGCTATCATTAACTGACCTTTTTCCTGTACTGCCCCCTTTTCCCATATTTTTCTCTACTCTATGCAGTGTGGGTAATGAGCTCAGGCAATGTTCCTGCTTCATCTACCCCTAAGCTGCCTGCCTGTTTCCCCTGTCCATCCCTGCTGCAGTAGGAGTGCATACGATTCCTCCGGCTTACCTGGGTTGCATGTCAATAGTTTAACGTGGCTGTCCTGTTCCTTGTCAAATCAACCCTGATTAATATACATGGCAGCAAGGTATGATTGTGTAATACTGTTCAAATAACTGAAATGTTGAAGACAAAAGGAATGTCTAGTCTCATCTCTTTGAACTGCAGCGATATGAATGCAAAATAGGGTATACAATATCAAGTTATTTCATGTCAGGGCAGATAATGTTAACACAAGGACACCACGAAAGAAGGCTCCATCAAGATATTTAGGCATTCACTTAGGTGAGGAGCAGCACTCAAGACCTAACTTGTGTCTCCAAGTGCAATACCAACCTAAACTCAAGATGAACAATTCATTAATCTGCAGTTTTTAACATTCACATTTTATGTAAATAGCAGAGATTCATATACAGTTAGTATGCCAATGACACTAGTCTATGTTTTGATGTGAAAGGCATCTACTTCAATGAGGCTTTCCACTAAGCCAGACATGTGCTGAACTATGTGTCTCTAAAATGGACAAATTTAAAATATTTAGCCTTAATGTCAAAGTGTTGGCTTCAGTCTCTCATGTAGAATTTGATGCTGACATGAGCGAGGCAAAAAATTAGCTAATAATGCTTAATTTCGTAAATACTGTATTCTGTAGTCTAAACACCAGTCATGTTTAATGAATACGATTGACATACATGTTTAAATACTTGAGGCTGTTGACGTAATTGATGCATATTATTTATTCAGGTCAAGGTTACTTGACTGAGTGGAAACCAAATGCTAGTGGCTGTTGTGCTACACTGTGCATATTAGCCATTTTGCAAACTATGTGGGCCAATTTGAAACTAATTTACCATAATAGAACTAGGGGTGTGCCGGTTTCGGAATTGCTGATGACGGTTATGACGTTGGTCAAAGATGGGGGGTGACGTTGGTGGTGGGGCTGCGGTGGCAGCGTTGGTCTGTTATAAGATTGCCCGATAGCAGCACACAACTTAGTTTGAATTGCCTTTGAATAATTAATGAGCAGGCACTAATTACTCGCTACACGTTTATTTAGGATTAACAGCAAGCCAACTAGCAATGAACATGCTTTCTATTAAGTAGCTAGCTAAATCACACACAGTTAACAAAAGTACTTAAATTCTCTAAGAGCTGCATAAAAATGAATTATTTAATTACAAATGATGAAATCTACATACCTTCACCAACGAGTAAAAGACAAATAACAACTGTTATAATAACAGTCCAGTATACTGCTCGGTACTGGTACATGAGTTGTTCATATCGTTCTTTTTTGCACAAGCACATTACTTCTATGATCCAGTATACTGATTGGTACTAGTATGTCCTACTAGTACATTGCCCGGTACTGGTACATGAGTCGTTCATTTCGTTCTTTTTCGCACAGGCGCACTACTTCTATGATCCAGTATACTGCTCGGTACTAGTACCTGGATCGTTCATATCATTCATTTTGGGGCAGGCACATTATTATTCAATTGAGAGTGAGGAGTTGTCGTCATTGTACAGAGCCCCTCCCTTGATTTCGCGAGATCCACTCCCTCTCCGCCATGTTTGCAGGATTTTGGCGGCAAAACATGATTATTTACGTGTGTTGTTAACTCAGTAATAGGAGTTTTTTTTTTATTTCAAGTTACAGTCTACACTTTAGATTGCCATCTGTCTACAGCCTTGTCTGAATCTCATACACCTTGCATTCACACTGTTAATGGCTTTAATCTAACCAGGACATTTACATATTCACACATTTAACTACCCTAGCCAACCCAGAACTGGTTTGTCCACTTTGCAGCCCCCAACACCCAACACAAAAACCTGGTACAGTATGTGTCATTGGGCTAAAATCAAATTAAATACTAAATACCTAAACATACACGGCTTTAGCCTACATCAAAACATGTTGGAAACGTTTGTGTACATTGAACATCTCGTTACAGTCTAGTGTTTACGAAACAGTCGCAGTTAATTACTTTGCATTTAACAGACCACTTCAAGTTTACAATGTAATTACAACAATAAAATGGATGTGAAGAAACAAACCTTTGCCAGTACAACGCTGTTTTCACCACCTGGAGGCTTGTAGATGGCCAAGTCCTGCACCCAGCCACAGCAGAAAGCCTCGTAACTTTCCAAAGACTTGTGGCTTTTAAACTCCTGCATTGTGTAGTAACTTACACCAAAAACATGATAATTCACAATGTCCATATATGTGCATGGAGGCAGGGGCGCTGCTAAGGATTTTGGGCCCCATGAAAATAATCTTGACAGGGCCCCCAACACAGCTGAGACAGGGCTTCTCTGGGCCCCTCTTAGTCATGGGCCCCGAGAATCGTCATCCTTTACCCCCCCTTTACAGCGCCCCTGCATGGAGGTAAATCGTCCAGTCTCTGTGCCATTCCGCTGCAGGGAGCTCGTATGGGTCGATATTTTGGATGCCTGAGAGCTTCTCCAAATACAGCTGTTTTGCGCTTGGTGTGAGCTTGTTCCTGTAAGATCCCTTTTCTTTCGCCTTATCTTTTTTCATTGCTTTACTTTCTTCCTTTTCTTTCTCGTATTCGTAGATCCGTAGTCCCGCCGAAATAATAAATGTGCAAAAATAATAAATTTGCGAAAAATTTAAGAGCTCTGGAATGTTTAGTCGCGCCTCTGTGAAGTTCTGAAGGTGTTGCCCCTGGCAACCTATAGCGTCTCCTACCATCATGGCCGACCGGCTCAGACCCCGCCCAGATCGGCACGTGACTCCTCACTCTCAATACGATTTAGTTCTTGGATTTGCACATGCTTGCACATCACTGTAGACTGATATAACTAGTCCAACCAAATTATTAGTTTGACAAATGCACCTTTATCATAGCTTACATATGGATCTGTTGATCCTATTACAGGATTATGTAGTACAAAATAAGTATTTTAGGCTTTATGTTAATTGTTATTCTTACGAAGCCATATGCCGCTGGATATTTAAAATAATGGATTTACTACACGCATATCCATATTACTGCTTGGCCACTGAACGTCTTTGTTATAATTAATTGATTATACGGTAGGTTGTTACATTTTGCCTATGCGCACTGCCTCAAATGAACAAATGTTTGAATAATATAATGTCCAGGTTGCAGGATGGAAATGAACAACACACTTGACTTGACTTTCTACCAGACGTCATATGAGAATAGTTAATTATCTTAAATGTTTTTGGATTTGCGCAGGTGCATTACTTCTGTGATCTATTTCGTTATTTCCTTCTTTTTTGCGAAGGTTTATTATTTCTATGATCCAGTACATATGGTACGGATCAGTATACTGGTTCTTTTCATTCATTTCGATCTGCGCATGTGCAAATGAACGATACGAATCAAAATGATTCGTTCATTTGAATTAACGAGATTCAAAGATACCAGTCAGTAAAAAAAATCCAACTTCCCATCCCTATTAATAACCATCACACTCCTAAATAGAACCTATATGTGTAGTAATTTCCAAGCATTTTTTGCTGAAATATTGTTTGAAAGAATTGTTTAAAAAATTCACTGGGGTTTTCTCCTGCCACAAAAGGCAAAATCTCAGCCATATTATTAACTAATGTTAGTAGTTGCATATTTATATATTTCTTTATATATTTCATTTGTTAGAGAAACATGTATTAGGTCATTTATTTTTTGCTTTTAAGTATAGGATGTAACGTATGACTTTAAATAGTAAAAGAAATGAAAATGGCACAGACAAAAATATTGGGACACTTAACCTAATATTTTGTTGACCAGCCTTTGGAGACAATAACTCCAATAATAACCCCACTTCGAATGAGATTTTATAATTTTGACAGGTAGTTTGGCCCACTCTCCTTGAGCAAACCACTATAGTTCTCTCGGGTTTGACGTGTGCCTTTTTTTCAAATGTGAGTTTTAGCTCTTTCCACAGATGATGATGGGTTTTAGATTAGGAATCACAGAAGGTCACTTTGGAACAGTCTGATGTTTTCTCTAATTTTGGGTGATTTTTGAGTAATGTGTCAGGTCATTATCCTGCTGGAGCACCCATGATTTAAACTAAAATGCCTTGATGATCTTCTGATTTCGAGATGCCCTGCACATATTCAAGTCTCCCAGTGATAGAAACAGCAAAGCAAAACATGGAGTTGTTGTGCTTTACCAAAATGCTTTATTTTTTATGTCTGTCCAACTGACTGTGGCTTGTCCATATGCATTTTTTGCTAAACTATAGACAGGCTGTTTTGTGTTTCTCTCTTTGAGAGATGGTCTTCTACCATGGAGCCCATTTTCATTCAGCCAGTGACAGATGGTGCGATTTGAAACTTGCACATTGAGCTTGAACACATGCTTGGATCTGTTTTGAAGTTTTTCTTGGTTCTTTATTCACCATTCAAACATCCTTCTCTTCATTTTTGGGTCGATTTCTCTCTTACGGCCATGTCCAGGGATGTTGGCTACAGTTCCTTAAACTTCTTAATAATATTGGCAACAGTGCTCTGAGGAACATCAATCTCTTTAGAGATGGTCTTGAAGCCTTTACATTAACTTTGCTTGCCTGTTTCCTTCTTTCTAACCTCCACTTTTCCATGTTTAGTGTGATACACACAGTGACACAAAACAGCAGAGTGATTACTTTTCTCCATTTAAATGGCTGAGTAATTGTGTTTGTAGACACCCGTGATACTACTTAAAAGAGAACGGTCTGCTTGCGGTATCACTAAAATACAATTTATTCATATACAGGTCCTTCTCAAGAAATTAGCATATTGTGATAAAATTCATTATTTTCCATAATGTAATGATAAAAATTAAACTTTCATATATTTTACATTCATTGTACACCAACTGAAATATTTCAGGTCATTTATTGTTTTAATACTGGTGATTTTTAGCATACAGCTCATGAAATTTCTGAACAAATAGGCTGTTCCAGGAGTGCTGTATCAAGGCACCTCAGTGGGAAGTCTGTGGGAAGGAAAAAGTATGGCAAAAATGCTGCACAACGACGAGAGGTGACCGGACCCTGAGGAAGATTGTGGAGAAGGACCGATTCCAGACCTTAGATGACCTGCGGAAGCAGTGGACTGAGTCTGGAGTACAAACATCCAGAGCCACCGTGCACAGGCGTGTGCAGGAAATGGGCTACATGTGCCGCTATCCCCAGGTCAAGCCACTTTTGAACCAGAAACAGCGGCAGAAGCGCCTGACCTGGGCTACAGAGAAGCAGCACAACAAAACAACAAATTTTGCATGTCATTCGGAAATCAAGGTGCCAGAGTCTGGATGAAGACTGGGGAGAAGGAAATGCCAAAATGCCTGAAGTCCAGTGTCAAGTACCCACAGTCAGTGATGGTCTGGGGTGCCATGTGAGCTGCTGGTGTTGGTCCACTGTGTTTTATCAAGAGCAGGGTCAATGAAGCTAGCTATCAGGAGATTTTGGAGCATTTCATGCTTCCATCTGCTGAAAAGCTTCATGGAGATGAAGATTTCATTTTTCAGCACGACCTGGCACCTGCCCACGGTGCCAAAACCACTGGTAATGGTTTACTGACCATGGTATTACTGTGCTCAATTGGCCTGCCAACTCTCCTGACCTGAACCCCATAGAGAATCTGTGGGATATTGTGAAGAGGAAGTTGAGAGATGCAAGACCCAACACTCTGGATGAGCTTAAGGCCGCTATTGAAGCATCCTGGGCCTCCATCACACCTTTTTTTTTTTTTTTTTTTTTTTTTTTTTTTTTT
>JACXGM010005487.1:0-15490 GCA_016801145.1 Umbra pygmaea | reverse complement strand
CTGCGCCCATCAGCAGTGCCACCTCAGCAGTGCCACAGGCTGATTGTCTCCATGCCACGCTGCATTGAAGCAGTAATTTCTGCAAAAGGATTCCTGACCAAGTATTGAGTGCATAACTGAACATAATTATGTAAAGGTTGACTTTTTCTTTTTTTTGTATTACAAACACTTATTTTATTGGTCAGATGAAATATGCTAATTCTTTGAGATTTTGGAACAGAGTTGTGTGAATAGATAAGAAAAAATTGACCTAATCTGTGAAATATGATGGAGGTTTATTGTCAAAATGTTCAGACTTTCAGCTGTTTGCAATGAACAAATCAAAGAAAACGAAGGCTTCAAGTTCCCAAATTCAACTGCAAATGAAACTCATAATTAAGTCTCCAGTCATAAAATGATTCAACCCGTTCATGGCAAGCATCTTTACAGAGCACACTTTTGCTGTTATGACCTGCTGTAAACAAGATCCATAGCCATACACCAGCCTCTGGCAGCTTTCCTGAGGAATCTTAGCTCATTTCTCATGAGTAATGTCCTCCAGTTCAGTAATATTCCCGGGTATACTTGGGATCACTGTCTTGTTGGAAGATCCAATGACCCATCAGCTTCCTCATAGATGGCATGACTTTTTATCCTAGAATTTCCTAAAACTTGAATGAATCCATCTTGCCTTCCACACGCTACAGGTTTCCTGTACCGGAGGATGCAAAAGAAGCTCCAGAGCATCACTGAGCCACCACCATGCTTGACTGTAAGTGACTGTAAGCAGAGTGTTCTTTTCAGCGTATGCTTCATTCTTCTTCCTCCAGACATACTGCTGATCCATCATGCTGAAAAGTTCCAATTTTGTTTCATTGCTCCCAAAACCTCTGTGGCTTTTTTATTTTCAGTTTTTTTGCGCTTTTGGGTCAGTAGTGGTGTACGTCTTAGAGTTCTGGCATGGAAACCTTCTATGTATAGTACACACCTTATTGTGCTTACTGAAACCTCACTGCCTGTTGCCACCAAGTCTTGCTGCAGAATGATTTGCAGTCACTCGAGAAATTTTAGACATCCTTCCATTTCAGAAAACTGGTTGCACCTATTAATAGCTTCCTTGTTCTGCCTCGTCCAGGTAGTGTAACCACTAGTGATGGGCATTTGAAGCTTCATTACTGTTCTTCAAGAAACATGATTAAGCTGTCAACACAAACTCTGAATTTACTTTGCAAAATAAAAGCTGTCACTGATATTTGACAAATTGCAATGCAAACATGACTTTTATTTGGAAATAATAAATCTAACTGCTGCCAGCACATGTATTGCTGCTAGAAGGAAATTAAGTCTAGAATGCCCTTTATAACATTTTTAAATGTATTGCAATGTGTCAAATATTTGTGCTGGCTTTTATTTTGCAAAGTAAATTCTGAGTCTGTGTTGACAGCTTGATTCTGCTGCTTGAAGAACAGTAATGAAGCCTCAAAAGCCCATCCCTAGTAACCACTTTTCTCTTCACTTTGCAAGCTATGCCTCCAATGGTGTCTTGGGTGTCTTTGCTATCTTTTTGTATCCTGTGCCTTGTTTGTGTAGGATGATAATCTCTTCTCTTAACTTTTGGACCATTCTTTTGACTTAGCCATTTTTCTCAAATGCAGTCAAACGTGACACCCCTTGGCAGTTCAGGTATTTCATGTGTTTCAGCTCAAGCACACCTGAAGCAACTAATGAAACCTTTGATTAGTTGCATCAGGTGTGCTTGAGACAACACCTGTTTTGCATATTTCTGCTGTTGCAATGGATTATCTTCTGTGGGTTGAATAATTTTGTGAAGTCATTATGATTTGCATTTTTTTTTTAATATTGGAAAACCACTTGATGCATTTGTTGTGTTTAGCTATTCCATTGCTTTTGTTTGATTTGTTCATTGCAAACAGCTGAAAGTCTGTACATTTTGACAATACACATGATGTTCAATGGGGTTTGAATCATTTTTATTGCAACTCTATGTTTCTTTAGTGAATGGTATGAAGTGGAAGTTGTTAATACATTCATTTAAATTCCAGTTATTTTCACCCTCTGAATTGCACGTGGATAATGTTGCTAACTATGTGTTATCGTAGCTGCATCATTGCAAAACTGCGGGTTTGAATCCAGATTGTGGCTTAGCACAGCAGTCATACAGTCTGCAGTGTAAAGGACCAGCATCGCCCAAGGGGTTAGTAATGTGTAGTCGGGGGGAGAGAAATATAATTAATATGCACTTGTGAAATTAACACATTAATAATTAATATATTCCCTGTTTCCCCCTTAGGCAATATACTGAGTTATAAACGGAAGTTATAAAGTGTAGAGATGGATAGTAACGGTGTTGTTGATATTTACTATCTGACCTTATATCGATTATTTATCCATGTGCGTACACAGCTAAGGAAAGGAATGCTCCCGCGACCCGGGAAACTTATCGTTGCCCGCGTACCTAGCTGGAATGTGTGCGTGATAAGAGCTGAACACTATGAGCAGGCCGTAACAACATAACTTATGTTCCCGGTAATATCTCCACCGGAGATATACTTGGAAATTACTTAGAATATCTCAGACAGAACTTGGTACAAGTGAATAACATTTAATTCCAGATATAAGGGCATCAAAGTGCATGCTTTAACTATGCAAAGAATAACACAAATTACAATACCAAGAATATTACATGTCGTCCTAAACTCCTAAATTCAATCTATGATCTAAGCAAATCCTATAAGGTTCAGTCTAATAATCTAACATTAATCTAACACAATTCTATGGCATGCACGAATGTGTGCCAGGAGCCTCTTAACAAGGACTCATCCGACTAAACTTAAAGACTTTTATCCCCTCCGAAGAGGCGTCGCCCCACTTTACCGCTGCATAAAAATGGGAGTCACAGTTTCACTGGCTGGGGTTGGAACAAAGCAACAAATATCAACACATATACATGATTGGATTATTGACAGACATTTAGGTGCCATCCTGTCTAATCAAAGACACAGGCTGGGCCTATTGTATGCCATTTCAATAATGTAAGAAAATAGTATTTGTCTTAAACCTGTTCAACCTTGCAATGTCTGTATAATAAAAACACCCTTTATGGGACTGTCAAGAAAACACCAAATGTCATATTATTATGTACAGTATAATGTTGAGTTTTATCAGCTTCCTCAGTTGAATCTGTTCTCTTCACGCATCGGGCAAGGACCCTGTGTGTTCCAGTGGGGGTTTGACCCCCCATCTATCCAGGACCATCAGTTCCCACTGAAGGAAGGCCTCAATAGGGTGTGGGAGAATGCCAGTCCTTAGACCAGCTGTGGAATGTGCTATAATCGGTCCTGTAAACATTTTAAACCCACTACAATAGAATAGGCTTGCCTTTTCTCATCGCACTGTAGTGACGCCTTGTGACGGCTCAGGCACCTGTAAGCGTTATCAAGTGTTACAGGTTGGAGAATGCATTCCTTCTGATAGGCTGGGATTCTAGTCAGAGCTTCTTAGTAGTGTGATACTGTAGGAACCGGAACAGCAGTACATATTTTTGCATAAACTGTCCACTGGAAGTTACCTTGTTCAAGCAGGGCCTTAATTTTTTATATTTTTGTGTTTAAACTTGATTTATCCAGATGGGCTGATTACATAATAATACAAAATGCAGATACTCAGAGTATATGATAGGAAGTATATGTACAGTTTGTGCAAATGAGGTCTAAATTATTGAGGTGGATCATTTGCTATGCAAAGTGGCAGGGCAATAACAATGGAGTAGGTAACACTGGAGCATAACTGGGCAATTACAGAGTGCGAGTGTGGGAGGAGAGTCAGCATGTAGAGTGGTCGGACACTAGCTCTTACAGACGTTCCTTAAAAGCAGTGAGGGAGATGGTGTTCTCAAGTTTCAGAGTTAGGCCCCGAGTGTGTAACGAGGGCCAGCCAACTAGTGCATAGAGGTCACAGAGGTGGGTGTTAAATGGGGCATTGGTCACAAATTGGATAGTGCTGTGGTAGACTACCGTTCATCTAATTTCCTCTGGAGGGTGTTTGAGGCAGTTCTTTAGATGACATCACAGAATTCCAGGATCGGTAGGATGGTAATTTCCTCCAGGGCGTGTTTGGAACCATTATTCCCAAAATGGATATCACAAAGTTGTGGAAAAATGTTACAAACAGTTTATGTAATTTATGTGGTTTATTAAGCCATTTGGTCAATGCCACTGGTCAATAGTCTACCAGTCATCTGTCTATCCTGTCTTCTATACAAATAGTAACAACGAGTGTGATATGCGTATTGTTTGCTTGATCGACAGTAGATGAACTACCAATTATACTTCACATAAAAGCATGAAAGTCTGCATCCGTGCAGAAGAAAGAGCAGTGAACACCTGAGCTCAAACTGTTCCTCCGTTGATCTTGTTTAGGGACAGGGACATGCTCAGTTTACTGTAGACTTCCCCACAACACTTCCAATTATCAACAGTATTATCATCTTCGAATGTCTCCAGTTGAATATCTCATTTAGGCTTTAAGTGTTAAAGTGCACTGAAACTCTCAATAAGCCCTTATTGTTCTTATAAGGTTTCCCTTCGTTTGCATCAGCTGTGGCTTTACTCTCGACAGCATATGATTTCTAGAAAGTCCCAGCAGCAGGCAGTTTTTTTACTTCTGACAGATGACAGATGTGCTCTCTGTCATGGATCATCGTCCTCCTAAGTCGTCCTGTGAAGTGTGACCACACAAGCCGTAGCTCCCACCAAGCCCAGTTATTCAGAAAAGCCTAAATTGTGCTCTACCTCTCCAGTTTTAGAGTAAGTTCCTTGACCCACAACCTAGACTCCTTGAATGTAGTCTTAATATTACTTAAAGAACTGTAGTTTCAGATGTGACATTTCTGCATTTTGCTCTGCAACCATAACATGAGATACTGTACACCTTTAAATGTTTTGTATTGTCATATTAATACCTCTATTGTTTCTAATCTACTATCTACATTTATTTGTGTGCACTCTACTTACAATTCCGACACCCGAAAAATTCACAATGAATGGAAAGACATTACTGTTACGATACACCCAAACAGTTGATCACTTTCTTAGATTTTCAAGCAAAGCTTTTGATACTAGGTACATGGTAGGGAGTGATGTGTTTTCTGTTTGTAAACATTGGGGTATACTCAGTTCCTTGCAGTGATGAAAATGCAAGCCACAATGTTATAAGCACTCGAAGTAGGTCATCAGTATGCAGTTATGCGTTGTTTACGGTTGTGTGATGCATTGGCTCATGAAACTTGTTTGTTGAAACTGTGTTGTATTTATTAAAACACAAAATTTTGTCAATCTGATTTCCACCAAGCTTCCCATATCCCTGTATGCCGCCATCTCTTATTGTAGTGTACTGAGACAGGCAGAGATAGTGAGCTCTTCTCACCTTCTGACCCATAACCCTGAGGGGTATCGACACAGCCACAAAACCCTCCTGTAATGTCAATGCCCATATCCACATTTATAAACATAGGATTGCTGCAGTTATTGTTATGTTTCGTCACAATCATTCATTCTGAGTGAATTTTATGAGGAAGGTGTTGTAATTTATTTTATTGCAAGGAGAGGGTCATGTGGAGGTCCAGATGGACCACAGTAGAAATCATCTAAGGTGCATTACACAGTTTTCCCCTTAGCTTTCACCTACTCTGGCAAAAATGGCCATGGTTGCCCTTGAGTGACTAGTGAAAAATGCTCTTGCTGGCATGTAATCTACCACATTACTGTAATGAAAGAGTAAACCTTCAGTCAAGGACTTCTCATTTTCAAAAGCTCGACCCTGAGCTTTGAGCCCTGATCGAGGGGTTGGACTGAAATACAGTAAATTAGCTATTCTTCACAATTTCCAACCATAACTTTATCCTGTGGATTAACTAGTCCCTCAGTTTTATCAAAAACCCATGGAAAATGTCAAATAAATGCTTGTTTTGACTGCTCAAACATTTATCTTATTAGCATCTTTTACACTCAAAACCTTTAGATCACAGGTGTCAAACCGGTTCCACGGAGGGCCTAGTGTATGCTGGTTTTTGGTCTTTCCCTTCAATTAGTGCCCAATTAAGAACTATTAAGACTGCCAGGTGAGGGGAGATCCTAACTAACTAGTGACATTCAATCATTCAGGTACAAGGTAAAAGCGAAAACCTGCAGACACTAGGCCCTTTGTGGATCCGATTTGACACCCCTGCTTTAGATAGAAATTAAACCCACACTAAATTTATACCACAGGTCTGAGATAAAACTATCTTTGCACAAGTAGATGTTTTTGTAGAGATTAAAAACATGTCAAAATCTAATTGATGAATAACTTAACCTCTACACAAAGGTTTGTATGCAAGAAGAATTGACAAAACATCATGAATATAGATGTGAGCTGTGGTTAATAGGAATGATGCTAATCAGATTGTATGTAATACCATGTAAATGTATGACAAGGTAAACAAGAATTACATCCTGTCCTTAAGCAAGATAATTAAACAATTGCTTCAGGGTCATTGTTAATAATGGCTGATCACCACCTGGCTGTAAACCCACTCTCTTCAGGTGTCTCAGAGAGATTTGAGTATGCAAAAAACACATTTTGAATTAACACATTTGTATAATACACATACTCTATATGCACCCAACTAATTATACACTGCTCCCCAAAAAATTAAGGTAACACTCAAATCACACATCGAGTCTCAATGAACGAAACATATATTAAAGATCAAAATTTTTACTGTACATTGTGTAATTCATTGAAAAAAGTTACGTAACAATGGTCAATGGAAACCAAAATCACCAACCGATTGAGTGCTGGATTCAAACGCACATTGAATATTTCAGGCTGTTCGAAGTTGTGTGAATTTCATCACAGCAACTCATAATGTGACTCAGTAGTGTGTATGTCTGGGCATGCTCCTGATGAGATGGCAGATGTGTTCTGGGGGATCTCCCCCCAAACCTGAATCAGGCCATCAGTGAGCTCCTGGACAGTCTGGCGCTACTTGGTGGTGTCGGATGCATGATGCATAACATCCCAGAGGTTCTCATTTGGATTCAGGTCTGGGAAACGTGAGGGCCAGTCAATGGTATCTATTTCTTTGTCATCCAGGAACTGAGACAGAGCATTGTCCTGCACCAGTAGGAACCCAGGGCCCACTGCACCAGCGTAAGGTCTGATGACGGGTCGGGTGATTTCATCCCTGTAACTCACAGCAGTCAGGGCTGTGTTGGCTGGCACGTGTAGTTCTTGGTGATCCTCCAATGATATGCCTCCCCAGACCATCACTAACACCAAATCGGTCATGCTGGATGAAGTTGCAGGCAGCATAGCATTTACCACGGCGTCTCCAAACTCTTTCATGTATGCTCATTGTGAACCTGCTCTCATCTCAGCATGTATGTATGTACCATCCTGGAGGAACTGGACCACATGTGCAACCTGAATGCCATGCAGGTACCCGGCTCATGCTACCAGTAGTGACAAGGAAAATAGCAAAACACAAAACTGAAGAAGAATCATTCAGGAAGGATAAGGAGAGAGCAATTGTCTGTGGCCACCACCTGCAAAACCAATACCTTTTTGGGGGTTGTCTTGCTGTTGCCTCTCCAGTACACATGTTGTCATCTTCATTTGCACCAAAATAGGTGACATTGATTCACAATCGCTTATGCTTACTAACTGGACAGATTGATATGCCTGAAGTTTAATTGACTTGGTGTTTTATGTGATGATTGCATCACTACTTAATTTCTTTGAGCATTGTATATTGCTTGGTAATTTAAATGCAAATTAATTATTTTCCTCACCGATCGTCTGTCTGTTTGTTTATGAATTTGTTGTGCATACGTAAACATGTATGTCCCAAGCAATATCTCTGCAACTACTATGTAATTAGTCTTCAATCTTGGGTGATATATTTGTTTTAATGTTGATAACCGGAGTTTTGAAAATTACAATGATTGGGACACCCAAAGACCACCAAAAAATCCATTACCACTTGTGCTGGTATATTTTGCTTCTTGAACGCTTTTGGGTGTATCTTAATTCTTAGGCTGAATGGATGCTGCCTGGAAAGGCTATAAAAGCAGCATGCATGCATAGGTGCTACACATTATGTAGATACCAGGTTCAAGACTGCAAATATTTCACCAGGTATCAGGGCAACTGGAATCCGTCAATGCAGAATATTGTTGGACACTGCAATGAGATGCACTGATGATAATCAGCAGAAAAACACTTTTAACTGTCACAAACAGTCACTAAGCAACTCATAGGCTTTTCGCAATCTGCTTTACTGTTTTATTGTACTCAATTTTGTCTCCCACAGATGACATTCGAAAGTCACAATGGCTAAGTGCTTTGAAAAGTCATGCTTAAAAACAACACATAGCTTGGTATATTGGCAATATACCACAACCCTTATTGTTTAAATAAATAATGTATGACCTACCAGGTGAACTTCATGCAGCTAGCTTGTGAGCTCTGAATAACAGTTTTACCTCTGCTGTTATTCACTCCATTTTTCTTTCTTCTGTAATATCTATATCCATATGGGGCCCCCTTGCAAACTACAGCATAAAAAGTACTAGTGGGGCCAGGCAGCACCTTCGACTGCTGTAATGGCTTTTACAGTGTCAATATAGAGGCCATATAACTGATGTAATTTGCTGGTGATTGTTATAAACTGTGCTGTAGAATATGTTTCTTTACCCTCAGTGTTGGGTAGGCCACCAGAGTGGACACTTATCAGCTAAAAATTGACACTTTTATTGGATAAAATGACAAGTTAATGAGCATATTGTCCCCCCTAATCTGATGGCGGTTGATGCTTAGCCTGTCCTACGGCTCAGCCTAGGTGCCAACACACTATATCATTCTCTCCTTACTTGCTCTTTTATTCACTCACCTATTACACTAATCACACCAAATAATTTCAAATTAAAAGTTTCAATATGTACCTTGTCAGAGACCATGTATCTAGATGTTTTCTTTTAATTGTGCTTCAAAGCAGAGATAAAGTAAATTGTCCATAAACAAATGTGCAATGAATGAAGTGTGCAACCACACACTAATTTTTCTAATTAGTGTGTACTTAGTGCAGTTTCAAAGTGGCTTACATGTTCATGTCTTCTGTCTCTACAGCTCAGAACACAAGATGGTGCTGTCCTTGATAGCTGCCATGTCATTGGTTCTTATCTACTTCCTGGTCCAGCGGCGATGCTCTTGGGTGTCCAAGATTGCCCTGGCCCTCGGCCTTCTTGGTGTATTTAGTTACCGGGCGGCGGTGGGCAACACAATGTTTCCATGGCAACATGGTGGTCGAAAACTATCCAAGTAAGTCTCTTATACTCATAAGTCAAGTGGAGAATAAATAAATGTGTACTTTACTGCATTGTCCTAAGAATTTAACAATTATATTATTCTGTGAGATACCCTTCCTGTGTTATTTAAAAAAAAGAATTCAGATTATGTTACAATGGTGTTGTAACTATGGAAAATGAAATACAACGGTATTACATGGGATTAAATATTTTATTATAAAAAGATAGCAAACCAGAAGTGGCATCTATCAATGAAGCGGTATGGTGGCAATAACCTTTTTTGTAGTGATGCAACGGATCGTCATTGATCTGTGATCCGTTCGGATCAATGTCTTCGGTTCGGCACACACGTGATCCACGATTTCTGAAAATAAAAGTTGTGCGCATGTTCAGTCCGCTCACAGCATGGTCATGGCGAGCGGAGGAACGGAGGAGCTTGAACGCCCCACGTCATTTAAATCCCCAGTATGGGACAATTTTGGTTTCCCTGTTAAATATAATGATGAAGGAAAGAGGTTAGTGGATAAACCCGTGACAGTGTGTAGGCACTGTGGCACAAGAAAGCAATATGACAGTGGAAACACATCAAGCATGGCCACGCATTTGAAGCAACATCACCCCGGTGTTTCACTGACAACAGGAGTGAAAACGAAAGCTGCAAAACAACCGCTAATCACTGTGGCATTTAAGCAATTAATCAGACCGGGCTAAAGCCATCACTAACGCTATCTGTGTGTTTATAGGTGCAAACATGAGGCCATATTCGGTTGTGCAAAAGGAGGACTTTAAACACATGCTGAAAGTGTTTGAGCCACGTTACGACATCCCATCGCATACGGGACATACTAAAACGCTTGTGAAAAAAGCTTAATGTGGATTTAATGTACCTAAACAATGGTCAATCATCAACAAATTTATCATGGCCATATCTTGTTATGAACACTTAAGCCTGTCAAAATAACTAAACCGAAATCGAACGATTATAGAAGTAATCTCACGTTAAAGTTTACTTCTTCATTGGGTCCTATGGCTAGGAAAAGGCTTAACGTGTTTTAATGTGCCTAAACAACGATCAATATTAACCACATTTCTCTCTCATTTTGCTCATCATAACCATTGAAAATTATAAAAACAACTAACCCAAATTCCAATTATTTTTTATGATCTGAAAAATGATACGATCCGTGATTCTGATTCGAGAAACGATCCGATCCGTGAGTTTTTTTGATCCGTTGCACCCCTACTTTTTTGCCATATAGCATGATATACATGAGATCTGTGATCTCATCTAGAGATTCATTAGTAAAGGGAAGTTATTATTATTTTTTTTTCACAGTGTTGGATGCCTATGTTTCCTTAGCTTCCATGAATACTGGCCACTGTTTGGTATTACCAGTGAAATGTAAGGAATATAACAAATCCCCAAATAGACAACACACTTCGATTTCATGCATCATTTTCACTTAAATTTGGTTCTCCAATATACATCTTGTGCTTTGTCTTTGCTGATGAATGCCAGTCAAATGGTTCAATGACATTGTTACTTATTGTGTTAATCGCTTCCAATAGCTTGGAAAATATTACAAGTTGGTTTATATCAAGGGATTTCCCACATCTAAACTCAGTACAAAAACCGATTAATTTGCAATGCCATTAAGGCACGGGAGAGAAATGAAACATGTCAACGTCGCTTGCCGGTGTGTCACTGTCCAATCAGAGGCTTATGACCTGGGCACGTGATCTGTTGTATTGTTGGTCTCTCATGCATAAACTTTGGAAAACCTCCCAGGAAAACAGTCAGTGGTATTATTAAAGCATCACAAAAAATGCCCTTGAAAAAAATCACATCACAATTTTGTTTGCCTGGCCTGAAACAATAAATTGTGGGAGAATCATAGGGCGTGAATACTTTACAGTAGGCGTTAATTATGGGTACAAAAAATTTATGAAAATGTATGCGCATGCTATTGTAGTGTCTGCTAAATGACTTAAATTGTAATGTTACAGTCTGGGAACCCTTAAGGCCTAAATCAGTAGACAAGTACATGGCAAGGAACAGGACGAAAAATGAGGAAAAAACGACTTGCTGAATCATTAGTAACCAAATGACTGAAGGGGAAAACGTCTTTGAAAGCACTTATTGCTCTCCAACTAGATGCTGATTGGGTGAATGCTGATTGGCACGTATGTCATTAGCTGCTCTCTGTAACAAAGCGGCTAATGGTCAAATCAAGCCAAAACCCTTCTCTCTGCTTCTCATGTCAAAGCCTTTTTGTCTACCTGCCTTTATTCCTCCCTGTTCCTAGCCCACCAGCTAGCTAACCAACAGAGAGTAATGAGCAAGGAGGACGTCCCCTGGACTTCAGGTTGTGTCATCGTATGATGGATATTGGTGGGACATCCAATGTTTGCTAGGAGCTACTTGACCCACGGCAGCATGTATAAATGCCTCACTGCAGACACGTGCAATGAGCGTCGTGTTGCCCACCTGTCCCACTTTCCTCCCTCTGTTCATTCTAGATGTTTTTCCGCCCCGCTATTTCCTGCCTCCTCGTTCCCCTTGACGTTCTCAAAACGCCCGTCTAATTAAATCCTTGACCCCTCACCCCTGCCCACCCTTCGCTCCCCCCCTCGCGTGGTTGAGTTGCGAACAGGAACTGGCACACTCGGACAACCACTGCAACGGACAGCGCCGCCTTGCTGAGTTGCAGAGTCATTAATCACGGCGGGAAGTTGTTTATGCTGGAGACGTGGCAACCTCCTGGCATTTCCATTAAGTTGAGTCCACAACAGCGGCGACCGGGGCTCCATCAACACGCTCCCGGGCTAATCTGGTAGTGTGAGACCCTTTATCGCCGTATGCCTTATCCCACTGACCCATCTAGATGAAGGAGGCTTTCTCACACTGTCTCGTTATCACAGTATAGGCCTACATTTTAATGTGTTTCTCAGGCCAAAGACTAAAGGGCAATTGGGCTTGACTGACAACAAAAAAACATGTAAATTTATATTTTTACTACCATTCTTTTTGATGTGGAAACAGATTTTGGCTGTTGGTCCATGTGCACATTTTTTTCTCCCAATGATACGATAATTTTCCTTCAGCTTCAAAATTGTGGAGGATCACCTGTGCCTCATGTGGTCTTAAGTGTAGCTACTGGTTAGGGATTCAGTGCACATCTGCACGGATTCTACCCTCTTTTCTTCTCTCTCGCTTTACCGGTTGCGTGTGAGTGTTCCACTGGAGTGTGTTGTATTGTTGACTGTAAATATGCAGGAGAAAGGGGCCTTGGAATTGATGGGTCTCCCATTGTCTTGCGCTTCGCTGTCATGCCACCCGTCCTCGGGCTGATGGCGGCCATGATTGATACGGCCCTGCGAGAGGCTGCCGGGCTCCCCAGCAGATGGGGGTTATCAATCAGTCTGTTTGTTTATTGTCCTTAAAAAAATAAAAGTGTCATGTATTAGTTCCTGCTCATTCTGTGAAATAATTTGTTCAATTACAGCAGTGAATGTTAGTTTAAAGGATTTTTTTCTTATTTGTGATTTAGCTTTTTTCAATGAGCTTGTTGTTAATTTCACCTCACGCCATTAGTATTGGTACAGTAGGACATGTTTGAAAAGAGGCCTATATTTGTTTTACCACCACAAATTGACTGAGGTGTGAAAGACACTCATTCTGACAAGTTCAGCTAATCCTAAATGTAATTTAAATGTTTTTGTCGGCTACACCAGATGTCACGCAACACATTTCCCAGCCACAGAACTGAAATTGAAATTTGAAATGTGATTGCTTCTCAATGTGAATGTCATTTGAAGGGTAGAATACTCCCACCCGCTTGTATGTGCAACAGACCAGTCTTTTGTGACCAGCCTTTATCTTCCTCACTGATAACAGTCATCCCCTTGTTAAATGGCAACGTGGAATCCTATCTCAGCTCAGTGCAGTTAATGTGAATTACAGTAGGGGCTTAAGGGCCAAGATGTCTGTGGGATGAAATACATCTCTCAGCGAGCCTGGGATCTGGTTTTATCTGAACACACTCAACACTTTGTGAAGGTCATGAAGAAATGTCTTTCAGCGCCATATTGAGTTCAATAAGTCAATTACACATTTTTCATTAAAGAAATTTATATTTACTAGGCTACTTTCAACACAGTAGAGGCCATCATAAACATAAAGTGAGGAAGAGAAGTTGAAACATCGTCAACAAATACCATAGAGGATGCTTGTGTGGTTACAAACGGCATTATTGCATAGTTGAATTTGGTGGTCGGTGAGCCAAAGTGAAGCTAATCAGGTCCCTTACATCACCTCTTTCCCAGTGTGAATTCAGTGTTTATGGTTTTGAGGTTATGTTTGATATTTGTCATTCTTAAATGATGGTGGGATGTATTATTAATCTATTATGACAAAATTGAACCCTAATATTTCTAGAATATCTATTCAGATTCATATACTGTACAACTATACACACTTGTACTGAAACGTTCGGAACCTGGTATTATGTTTTTTTCCCCAATACCAAATGGTTCAGTACAAAGTATTTATATAAGTACTAGGACAGAACCATTAGTCCCGGTACCAAACGGTTCAATACAAATATGCATAGATGTACCAAGACTTATGATTCTGTACTGGGACTTTACGGTTCTGTCCACGCTGTGAACCTGATGGCTCTGCGTTAGCTGAATTGCATGGGTAAATCTGAGGTGAAAATAAAATCCATTAAATTCCTTCAACCAATTAGAGCATATGTTAACAATGTAATAAAAAATCAAAACATTAACTATCTATTTTTGATGCATATTAGCGTGGCAAGTGGTATGGTCAATGAAACACACCTGAAGGATCCTCCATAATTATTAAATCTCTAATATCTAATTTGGCTTGCCTTTGTATTTAAAATGACTTGCCTTTGTATTTAAAATGACTTGCCTTTGTATTTAAAATGACTTGCCTGTGTATTCAAGCATGATAACCATAGATATTGATAATTAAGGCCCTTATTTCCCTCTCTCCCTTAAAGTTGTGCTAAAGTTACATGAAAGCTGTGTAGTCTGCATATTACGAATTAACAATATCATGTTTTTAATCTTCGACTCCTGAAAGAAAATATCAAGATGGATCTAGAACAAAGGTGTTCCAGAACAAAGATGGCTGTCCTTCAAAATTGGACTCATTATAATTCCGATTGTGTACGAGAACCAGCTTTTGTTCGGATAGGTCAACATTGCAGCTTGACAAATTTGATGTTTTTATTAAAGCAACAATTCCTTATGAGCGACATGCTGTTAAGGCAAGCTGAGACTGTTTACACAAATTATTAAAAGTAACTGCTGCAAATAAAAGCATCACCATGTCAATCAAGACATCATAAATTATGAAATGATTGAAATATCGCAGAAGTTCTGGGTCCTGCCAAAGTCCTGTTTGTTCTCTGAAAATACTATGGTATTTCTTTGTGTATTGCTTTACTTACCCGTGCCCCAAAAACAGACACTTTATTTTTATCCTGATTAAATGTTTGTTGTGCTGACTTCTAATTTGCAAACATTTATGCATGCAGATCCCTTATAAAGATGCAAATGAGTTCCGACTCTCATCAGAACCTCTGAGTACGCGCATGCTAGCATATGCACGAGCATAAACACGTTCTCACCTGAGGTGATTGCAGTAATGGAGATTGGTGTCATGAAGGGATTCATTGTATGAAAATCCACAGCTTAGTGTTTGGTCTTTTTTCTTCGTTTATATGTTGCATGCATCAACCAGCTGTTGCGTGCCATGTCATTGACTAACATATTCCTTTGCCAAGTGTGATTGGCTGAAACGAAAACCACCTACTTAGCTAGCCATTGTAACCTTTCTCAGTTAGGAAACATCAGAGCGGAGGACCACTTTTTTTTCTCTTAACACATTTCTGGAGAAGAATAAAGATCTAATATAGCTGCGAGCAGCAATTGCGGGCCCAAGCCGCTGGCACCGCAACCCAGGTGCCTTCAAGCCGGTGGCACCGCAACCCCTGTGCCTTTAATTACGTTTTAAGAGCCACGTTCACTCATTCAAATAAAGAGCATTTTTCCATGTGGGTGAAATTCATTGTTCCTCACCTTACTTGATGTCAGGTTTCAGATCACTT
>JACXGM010005486.1:21914-35146 GCA_016801145.1 Umbra pygmaea | reverse complement strand
CAACAATATACACATGAAATAACCAAACATACACAGGAGTCCATCTCTCAGTTTAAGATAGTTCATAAACGGCAGCCCTCCCTGGGCTGGGCGTTACAGAGTCAAACTTTTGTTTAAAAGCATAATTAGGACGGAAACGCCACTTAAGATTTTATGTATTTTTGGTTTTGGTCAAATCGCCTTTTGAATGGGAGTGACAGGGGCACTACTATGATAGCATCAAAATGGCTTTCTTTAAAACACTAAGAAGGCCTCGGCACAACATAAAACTTTGCTCAAAGTATCACCAGGGGCTGTACACATGAACTTGAGCATTGAGAACATTGTTTGTGTACACAGAGTTTACTAAAAAGAAATGTTTTGTACAACTAACCTTAACAGTGTGTCTCTGCTGGCTGCCATTTTGCCAGTCAAAAAGTGTAGATCTCCTTATGCAAATGAACAGACTCCATAGGAGGAAATGTCATGAAGTTGTAATTCCAATGAAAAGCATGCCTTTTAGCTCATAGCAATATCTATTCAAACAATAACGAGGGTTTTCTTTCAATATATCAGTCTAAATAATCTAAACTTAGCTGACATAAACTCTCAAGTGAAACATTTTTATTTTAGTATTATTTCATATGAGGCTCCTTTTTCAACTACAAGGTCAATATTGTTTTTCACTAACGACAAAACAACGAATTACCTGTGCATTTATATGGAACTAAGCTTTAGGAGCATTCCATGTTTACTCTCCTCCCTGTTAACGTTGCATTCGGAAAGCGACACATTAATCATGTCTTTGTCTTTCTATGTTGGTTTAAGTGTGCTGCCTACCATATAGAGCCAAAATCTGTATTTTTATACATATTATTTGCTCTGTTGTTTTATACTACTGTGTTGTTTTTTTGCAGTTGCTGTTTTTGGCTTTTATGATTCAGAATTATAACTAAGGTTTGTAGTAATTTCAATAGGTTTTTGATTCACATGACCCAAAGAGAAAAAAAAATCAAATCTATAGCACAGATGCCATTCGAGAAGACATGTACTGTAAATATTATTGTTACATGAACTGTCTATTTGGATAAATGTTGACTAAGTTACTCAAATGTATGTGAATGATAACAGTTATCTTTCATCAACAAAGCATACAATTAGGACACATACGTTTACCTTAAAGTTAAGGGAAACTTCAGACTGATGTGCAAGAAAGGCCCCGATATGTCACAAATTTTGCCCCACCACTTTTGGACCTGTGGTGCCACCTCTGCCTGATTAGGAGGTTGCATATTTTGGTTTCCTGGATGTCCTTTTCATTCTACCTGGAATGCTCAGTCTTAAATTTGAGCAATTCCTCAATGTTTTCACTCACAATAACTTTGTGTCAGGAGACATTATTCCAGTACAGGGAGTAGTGGATTTAATGTTGCCCAATAATTCTACATTCACCTATGGTGCCCACAATGTTGTTATTGCAATGCTCAAATTGCAAAAAAAGTAAAGCCTGTTGTATTTGGTAATCACACTCTTTCCGTATAATAGTGAATGAGTACTACCTACCAACCTGATGCATTGTATCCAGGGTCTTGAGCATAAAACGACATCTCCACTCGTCGTTTATAACAAAAAGCAGCTGGTAATGGCTTCATACTGGTCTGTTAACACAGACACCTGACTCGTGGCATTCTGGAGAAAATTGTAATCATTGTGCTTTTTGAAGCTCTAATGTTACTTCTGTCATTGCTGTT
This sequence comes from Umbra pygmaea, assembly GCA_016801145.1. Classification (NCBI taxonomy): domain Eukaryota; kingdom Metazoa; phylum Chordata; class Actinopteri; order Esociformes; family Umbridae; genus Umbra; species Umbra pygmaea. The sequence goes on along the minus strand of JACXGM010005486.1, from coordinate 33,416 downwards.
CTCCACTTTCATCCATTATTCTGTTTGTGCTAAAAATTTATTCAACCCCAAAATGCATTGAAAAGTTTGCCTCTCAGATGGGTTCGAAATGACATAATGGCAGTTGGTAATAACAGTCATTGTTTGTTCTCCTGAATCCTGTGGAAATGTTCTGTATACACTTGTTGTTTTCAGTTCAGAAAATGTTATGCAACCAAAATATTAGTAATAAAATGTATTGAACTTCTATAGTGCTTTTTATCGAATTACCCCAAGAAGCAAACTATATACTATAACAAATATAATGTATCATTTTGTTGAGATTTACACAATTTAGAAGATGCTATTACTGTATGTGGATGGACTTACAGCTAGTGCATTATTGTGTACATAATTTAATGGAAAAATCACACAACCCAGTTAAGGTAAGTACATTTTATACGAGTTCCCAGCAAAAGTTGTGTTGAACTGAAATGCAATGTATATATATATACATCAGGGCAACAAAATATAAAAAACCCTAAACATATTAATATCAAGGAGCTAATGAGGAGGGCCACAATCTCCAACTTCGTATTATGCGCTCCTGAACTTCCAATAAAGTGACAATGTTTAGATCTGGTGATTGGGGAGGCCATGGAAGACATTTGATGTTGTCCTGGTGTTCATGAAACCACTGTAATCTTCCTTATCCATTAAGCAACATTGCAGAACACTCTTCAGTTAAGCAACGTTGCACAACACTTTTAAGTTAAGCAACATTGCAGAACACTCTTCAGTTAAGCAACATTGCAGAACACTCTTCAGTTAAGCCACATTGCAGAACACTCTTCAGTTAAGCAACATTGCAGAACACTCTTCAGTTAAGCAACATTGCAGAACACTCTTCAGAACTAATGACTCTCACTTGATGGCTTCCTATACCATTAAGGAACCCCCTGCATGTTTAGCAGTTAGCAGCAGACATTGTGGACTGAAAACATCCTTTTGCTTTCACGTCCAGATCTAGGAAATAGTGTGAAAGATTACTCATCAGACCACGTTATTTAATTCCACCGCTCAGCGGTCCAGGTTTTGTGCTCCTCACATAAATGTACGCATGGATGACCATCAATATAAGTTGTCATTCCTGCCTTGTGTTGTTCACAACGTACAGTTTTAGTTCAGAAGTAGTTCTGATTCAACTCTTTGTTAATGTTTCACACTATCCTGTGTGAAACACACTATCCTGTTAAGTGTCTGTCTTTCAGTCAGCTCACATTAAATTGTTTTGCAGTTTTTGTGACCGATACACCTGCAATCTAAGCAACGACTCTTTGGTCTCCTTGGAACTCTGCATTTACTATAAAGGGGTTGAGTCATCACTAGTTATGTATCATCACAACAATTGTGCTCTTTTCTTGTTTTGAAATCACTAATGGGCCTACGGTGACATCCCCAGGGCTGTATCTTTCATGTGTCTGGGTGGTTTAATACATCATCCAAAACATAATTGACTATGCTTAAAGAAATGTTCAATGTCTGCTTTGTCATTGTTACCAGTAGGCCAGTTGCGGATCTAATCTTTATGAGGCTTATAAAAAGCTATTTAGTTGTTTAGGGTGGTCTGGCTGTGTATGCCGATCCCTCTTTTTTCAACCAATGTGGTGCTTTTAATTTTTATTTTCACAACATTTTCATTTTCACAACTTTAATTGAAATGTCAATCCACTGTATGCAGTAAATCTCAATTGTATTACAAATAAAACTTTTAAAACACAAAAAAAGGTCCTGAGAGCTGGTCCATAAAATGTTAATAACAATGCTGTGTAAGAGGCGATCAGAGTTAACACACAATGTTAATTGTGCAAGGGTGTAGTCTTTTTTCAACACAAACTATAAACTTTGTTTTGATAATGGCATTGTTGCATTTCAACTGGCATTGTAATTTGCCTAGTAGTTTATACAATCTATAAAAGGTGGCTATAGCATTTGCCAGCCATTGAGCATCCAGTGTTACCATCGAACATCTGCCTTTAAGGAATGCTGACTTTAAAATAAGTTACACCTTTTATACTACCTGCATTGCATCATGTCCAATGGCAGCGTCCATGCTTCATGAAATGCTGAGGTTCAATTATTGATAGGGTAACATTTTTTTGGGAGATGGTGCAAGTCGGCAGTTGACATCAATCTCTTTATGGCAAAAGGTGGATGATGGAAGATTTGAAGTGAATAACAATATATTTTTGTTTGCACCAAATCGCTCCCTGTATAAATAAACCACCATCTTTAAACAAGCATGAGATGCGATTGGCTGCATAATTTCACTGACATGTAAGTTAAATGTAGCCAACTGCACTAAATACTAAATGTTAACGGACAAGCAGCTAGCTAATTAGTTACTGACATTGGTGTTGTGGATTCAGACAATTTATCAATAAGGGTTTAAATCATATTTCAGAGCTATAGTCTTTCATACAGTAAGTATATAGATTTTTCATAGTGCTTCCTACTTTTCAAACAACACCTTCTGGGCCCTATTTTAACGATCTAAGCGCATGGCGTGAAGCGCATGGCGCAAGTTCGCTTTGAACGTGTCCAAATCCACTTTTGCTAGTTTGACAGCAGGATAAAAGGGTCCATGCGCCAGGGGCATGGTCTAAAAGGGTTGTACTAAGTGTCTTCATTAATTAATGGGTGTGTTTTGGGCGTAACATGCAATAAACCAATCAGAGATTAATCTCCCATTCCCTTTAAGATCCAGGCGCATTTGTATCTTTCGCGCATTGCTATTATCATGGCGGATTTGCACAGTAATATTTTAATTTGTAATCTTTTGCATGTTTGTGTGCTGCTACGCTTCCCTGTGTGTGTGCAACAAGCATAGTGTGCACGCGCTGTGCATACACCTAGGTGCATTTGACTAATTTGCTCTTAAAATAACTATGACGTGCTGTGCCATTGACTTTAGACCAGTTTTTTTTTGGTCAATGGCGCGATCACATTCCGATGCCTCAAGATAGCACTACGCCAAGAACTATCCTAAACACATTTCTCTGTTAGACCAGCACTCCCATGGGCGCAAAAATGGGCGCAGGTGCATTTGCTATTTAAACAAAGTGGGCGCCTGATGGGAAATTGGCAACTGCGTCGGTCTTAAACTAGCAAAGACACTTGCGTTCAGACTTTGCGCTGTGTTGTGTCGGGTGCAAGATAGGGCCCTCTGTGTAGCAGATAAAAAGTAAAGTCGACGGGACGCTGATGGCAATGCAACCCGATGGGTGTAGTGTATCTGGGCCGTTACGCAGCTTGAAAACAAATTCTTTAGGACTACAAAAGATACTGGTGAAGTTACCAGCATTTCTGATTGCATTGCTTAAAATTTTAGGTGCCAACAAATCTGCATATCCCACACAACCATGTATGTTGATAAACATAGTTCTACAACTATGTTGTAGAACCTTTCATTTGCTTGGAGAGCATAGACTATGTAGGCCCAGTTACTGTTCTCAGACAAAATGTGTAGACTTATTCATTGGGCTTACTTTGGCCACATCTGTGTAATATTGTGAAACGGGTGTGAACAGGTGTTCTTTTTCCACAATTAAAGCCCCTGGATTCATAGAAAGTGCCCGAGTGGCCCAGGGGCTGGGGATTGCATCAAATAATTTCCTGTAATTCTGAAGGCCCCTCCTCTCTTTATTACTGCATTTCAGGGCCCCTTCACACATTAGGGCCTTTTATATACGTAGTACAGTAACCCTCTTCCCCCCAATCTTTCGCCCCTCCTGGGGACAGAGAGGCTGACAGGCTGACAGGCTGGGGTTTTGTGGGTCCAAGGGGCAATGAGGGAATCCTCTGGGTAGCCTATCTCTACGGCCCGTCCTCCCTTTCCATACCCAGAGTGCCAGATGGCAAAGCTACCAGTTTTCCCTCCTGGCAGAGGGGCAGCTTTTCCCATCAAACAGCCCGGCTTCTCCAGGAGCCCCTCTGTGTGTATTAATATGCATGTGTATGCTGCAACACATAATTCTCTAAATTGCCGTGCTTCTCTAGAAAATTAACAAGTGTTCTCTTCATGTCAGATCGGGAGAAATTCCCCACACTATGTACGGGCATCTGTTCTACAAACATTGTTTTATTCAGCTTCATTTTGATTTAATTATTTTCATGTACAATGTACAATGTTCAAACATGTAATTTTATCAGAATTTTTATTTTTGAAACACCAAATGAGTTGTTAGTTTTAATGAATCCTATCAAATATAGAAAGTAATTATGCCTATGTGGTTATCGTTTTACTTTTGTTTATCATGTCACATTCATTAATCGTAGGTCAACTGCAGACTTAAGTCAAGGGAATTCAGATTATTTAACCTTTTAGAATAGCATCAGTTAGAACAATGAGGTCTGTTAATAAAGCCTACTAGTTTCAGGGAAACTACAGTACACTTATGTAATGTATCATTTAACCCAAAAGTACAGCATATAGAGAAGCCCAAATCTTTGACCAATATAATGTCACCCTCTAATTTGTTCCTATCCTTAAATTAATCATGAAGTAAGATACGCAAACAAATGTCCATTATGTTCCGTTTAATTCAGCCCCTCTATCCTGCCTCATTCCCTCCCATCTCTTCTTATTTCATAGCCTTCAGGAGCACTTCAGCACGTCTGCCACCAATTAACTTAAAAGCGGTTTAAAGCCCTAATCTAGATGTATTTTTGCTTTTAGCCATCAGAATCACTCTTTTGTTGTTTGTATTTCTATAAACGATTAGGCATACATAGTAGCCTGAGGAAGGTGTATGCTGCTTTGCTTTGGGGGAGGGTCCTGACATTATTTAGATGATCTCATTGTGGCCATGTCTAATAAAGTGCGCTTTCAGTTTGACGCTCAATCATGCTGGCGCCACTAGTTTGCTCCAATATATATATTTTTCCCTCCTTTGCTAAGCCGCTTTAAGTAGGCAGTTAGGATGTAATTTAATGGGCCCCTCAATTTTTTAATGAAAGCTCTTTGGAGTGTTTAATTATTGCCCTTTGATCATTTGTTTCAGCTGTGAAAGAAACGGTGGCAATGTGACCTTCTTCATTTGTACTTTTCACAGGGTCATGGTTTTCTACTTTAAGCAAATTCATGAGTGGTTTCTCTGTCAGTCTGTTGCCATTATAGGCTTTTCCCCCTACCTGTTCTCATGGCAATACGTGGGTAATCGTACCTAATAAAAATTTTGCCTGCATTACGTAAACAGACTTACAGGTATGTCCATCCAAATGTGATTATTTTTGCATATTGAATTGCCATTCTACTGAGAACTTTTCTAAGAATAGACCAGTTGAGAACAATTTAAAGTACTTGGGTAACGTTTAGTTCAGGCATAACATGCTAGGTTCTAAGGTTAGGGTAAGGTGAGGTTAAGGTTAGTGTTAGGTTAAGGTAAACTGACTTTTTTAATGTTTGGTAACCGTACAAGGCTTTACGTTTCCAAGGCTCTGGAAATGTATTGTTTTGTGCAATTTTTTTTACATATCACCATGAAAACAGTCAGGTTGCCTAGTTACAGACTCTGCAGCCATATTGATGGTTAATTGTAGAATTAATTAAATAATGTACTGTATTAGACAGTTTTCTTTAACCCTTGTGTGGTGTTTATATTTCTGTTACTCACCCAATGTTTGCGGGTCTTTTGGACCCACAACAATACAGGCATAACATTTTTTGTAAAAATAATCAACAGATATACAGTATATACAGCATGTATGGTTATTTTCTGCCACTTAGTTTTGCTAGATCACATTTTTCAAGAGAAGTGCTATTAGTATTTGTGATAAATGAATTTTTTTTTGAAAAAAGCTAATGATAATCAAGACATAGTTAGACATGTACATTACACAAGGTTATCATCATTCTATACTAAATATATATTTAGTATTTAATGAACATGCTAGTCTAACACACCTCATGAAGGAGTTTTACTGTGTGTCACAAATGTATTTCTGTCATTTGATACATGTGTATTGTGTCTTGTTGGTCCTGGGATGGCTGGTCCTGAGCTGGCTGCTGACTGGCTGTTCTAGGGGCTCACAGCCCTTTGGGCTGGGTCCTTATTGGCTGGTCTTGGGGCTGGCTGTTGACTGGCTGGTCCTGGGGCTGTTCCATGGGCTGACTGGTCTTTAGCTGGCCGCCGAGTAGCTGATCCTGGGGCTGGCTGCAGACTGACTGGTCTCTGGGGCCTGGCTGCAGACTGACTGGTCTCTGGTTCCTGGCTGTAGACTGGCTGGTCTTGGGGCTGGCTGTTGACAAGCTGGTACTGGCTGTCTGATTGTCAATCTCATCTTACTCATCTTACTCATCCAATCTCCAATTTGAGACTGAGAGTAAATCAATGTGTAGAACATACATTTTTCCTTCCGCATTAGCTTTGTTGTCTTTAAATTTCTAGGGCCCCCTAAAGAGAGAAAATGTTTTGCCATACTAATGGATTGTGGTAAGGAGCCACATACGCAAATTTGTTTTTTTTGTTGAGTTCCCACTTTGCAGATGGGTGTATTGAATATTTTGAAATAACATTGTGCAGTATCCCGCAAGATATTGTGTAGTTTCACAAACTATAGAGTAGGAATTGGACAGTATGAATATTTCATATCAGGATTATAGTGACCAAAGTTATCATGATTATCAATATTATCATGGTTTTGTTAAAATAAGATGGAAATGTTCAAAAAGAACTGATACGCACATGAAAACATTTCAACAAGTTTTATATTTGAAAATCAACAAACAAAAAATACAATTAGCAGCTATATGCACTTTTTTAAGCATAAAAATAAAATTAACATGGAGCCCTGAGAGTGAGAGTTAAGAATTCCTAGTGCAGGTTTTAATGAACAGTACCTTAAATAATAACATCAAATGCACACATAAAAACAACACAAGTAAAGCAATGTGCATGTAATAACAATACAACCATTATGTCAACAAAACAAATGAACAGCAATGATAGATTGTATGTCCGTTCTCTCCTTTTAATGAAAAAAATGCAGCTGACCTAACATCCCATATCTTATATATATGCATCTTTGTTCACTTGAGATTGAAATGCAAATATGTCAGCATACTAACTTTGGTTTAAGTAGTGTTCTTTAAGGATGTCACTGAACACTCTAATGTCACGCTGGTTGCTGGGATGCACAGAAGCTTCCTGGAAACCCTGGTAATTTGAGGCAGCTCTGATGCATGGCCCCTCCACTACACCAGTGGATCCTCTCCTGCTGGACTTGGGGGCAGAGATAGGTAGACTTTGATTTCTCCTTTCACACTGTCTTCTAGAATGATTGGAATCACCTCTTAGCTGCCTTGCTGTTGAAGTTATCTTTCTCAGCATCCTCGGCTAGGCCTTTCCCCTCCGATGGTGCTGGTGGACGTGGTTTGTGATTCTTACCTGACTTGTGCAGTCAGCTTCACAGCTTCCTGGACAAAGTCAGTTTCAATTTTTGAAGCCTCAAACTCATCTAAAGATCTCCCTTCGAAGCTGGGGTCAATGAAACAAGCTATGTTCATGAGCCTCTTTGCCTTCCCTGAGCATTTAGTTTTTGAGGTCTTCTCTCATTAACTTTTTCATCTTCTTGGTCAGGGATGTAGCAATTCCACCAGAACATCAGAATTCATGTGATCCAGGACAAGCTTGATTGCTGACAGTGTTACTCGTGTGTCTGAGGCGAGTGCATCTGTTAACTTGGTCAGAGGTTCGGGGGAGCTGGCACAGTTGCTCCACAACAGTTATTTCTGTGTCCTTGGGCATTAGATGCCATATTCCTCTTTCTCCAGCCAGTGTTGCACAGACTGGTTGCTGTTGACTAAGGAAACGCTCAATCCTCTTGTAAGTAGTTCCCCATCGAGTCAGCACATCATGTATCAGAGCCTTCTTTGACATGTTGAGGCAGCTTGTTTTTCCTTCAGTTCTCACCTTCTCTTCCAGCTCCGTGAGAAGCTCTAGACCAGATGATGGCAGACTGCTGTTTCAACTCTCTGAATTTTCAAAGCCTTTGAGATTGCCAGGTTGAAATTATGGCCAAAGTACCTAAGCCACACTTTTGAGAACTCTTCAAAAGCCTTTATCATGTTTGTTGCGTTGTCTGTGGTTATACAGACCAGGTCTTTTTTTGTTGATCCACCATTCTTCCAGCATTTTCTCAATATACTTGTCGACGTTTTGAGCTGTGTGATCTTCTGGGAAGAACTGAGTTTTCTCCACTTGCCAGTCTGGGGTGAGGTAATGGATAGTGACGCTTATGTAGGGTTAACCACCACCGCTTTCACTAGTCCAGAGGTCAGTAGTTGCAGCAAACCAAGTTCCTTGAGCTACATTTTTTACAACAGCAGCTTTGACCTGGTTGTACAGGTTTGGTATTTCCGTTTAGAAAAACATTTTCTTGATGGCATTTTGTAGTATGGTACAGCAACTTATATCAGCCTCAGAAAACCAGGCCTCTCAAAAATTTTATATGGCATCATGTCCTTTGCAATGAAATGAAATATCTGCAGTGAGGTCTTATTTGATGTGGGTGCATAAGCAGTCTCCCTTTTAAATGCTTGTTCAAGTGTCCGTGTCACAACTGTAGATAAGGAGGGAGTCCAGGGACCAAAACCATCACTGGGTTTTCCTGCTGCACGCCCACTCTGTAAACAAAGGAACAGCAAATGTATTATTATCATTAATAAACATAATAATATTCACTCACTTATGCATGTGTGGGTATATGACAGAATATTATTATTGTTATTATTAATGTCAATAATAATTATAAATCACTTCTGACACACACACACACTTTATTTATAATGACTGTAAAGTGTCATTATATCAATAGCAACGCATTATAACACAGCACACATTAAATTTACATTTTAGTCATTTATCAGATGCTCTTATCCAGAGAGACTTACATTAAGTACAGGGACGTTTGGCACAGCCGGGAATCGAACCGGCAACCTTCCAACTACTTGTCCGACTCTAACCGCTGAGCCATATGACCTCCCACACACATCCATGTCTCGGATCACCGCGGACGCAATCTCTTATTTCATTTAAATGTGTATGTCTTGCATCTCAGTTTTTGATTGTATTCAAAAGGAAATTAGAGTAATTTAATATTACAATTTTTTTCCAACTGTTTACACACATTTTCTGAAACTAGGTCTCATTTTGTCAAAACTCTACACACAAATCCCAAAATTGCACACACAAAATGCATAATGCCTGAAATCCCCTACAAGATTAAACACTGCATTCAAAATACCATAAACACATTCAAGTATACAAGCAAAAACTTTGGTTGCATAAATACATTTCTGGATATACCATGTACACACTGTTGTTCAAAATCTAAAGTTCTTGTAATGTAAAGTTACAGAATACTCTTCAGCAAAACAATCGCATCGAATTACATTCTGAGGTAACAATTTTGCAAATCTGAAATATGTGAAAAATGAACTTATATAGTTAACTAAATTTAAAATCTGAATTACGTCAAATATGAACATGTGGACAAGTGTATAAATCTGTGACTTTCATCCCGAAGCTTTGTGTGTTTTGTTCTCCATTCCAGCGTGATGCAGACGTGTTGTACATTATGTATTTTTTTGTAATGTAAACACTAACCTTAATCCTAACAGTAACCTCAGTAACCACATGGTAACCTTAACCGTGAACATTAGAATATAATTTTAAATGCTATGTAATGTGTGGAATGTTCTCTCATGCACCAGCAAAATGAAACGTGCAGGTGCAACATAATAGAAGGACAGATATAGCCTAATAACAAAACATGCAGGTGAAATATAAAAACACCCTAAATATGTTGGCATACAATGTAAATCATGTTTTTCAAAATAGTTTCCTGAGAATTACATTTTATAGAACTGATATATACAGTATATTTCCAAAACAACACTGTAATTGGTACAGAATACAAAGACAAAACCATATGCCATTTGGGAATTTGTACAGAAACCATAAACATATGGAAAACAAAAATAGAAGTTTTATAGGAAAGAAATTGTGTGTAGTAGTTTGATGTCAAAACTCCTAGAGTGGTGTATCCAACCTTGGATAGAGACAGCGTCTATGTCCCAACATGCCTCCTCCATTGCATGAAGAAGTGGCATGCGGGCATGGGGCCTACGATCATACACGTTCCAGCGCCACCTAGAGAAACATTTCTCAATAGGATTTCAGAAAAGCTGAATATGGGGGAAGGTACACAACTGTGAACCATGGATGCATGGCAAACCAGTTTTGGACCAGAACAGCCCAGTGTGGCATGGTGGTAGAGGACACCATTGTGTGTGATGGCAGCACACATGGTCACATTTCCCCCTTGCTGTCAGATTTTGTCCTCTTGGATGGCAGAAAAAGAAAAGAAAATCTCCCGAGCGCTGTCACTGCCCTCTGCCATGTCTTCTCCTGCAAAAAACAACATTGCATGCGCGCTCCTGCTCACACCTGCATCAGATTGATTCTGACTGGACAGGATTTACCGCAAGTTTTCAAAATCACGATAATCAAAGATGGTTTTAATGAACATTACATTTTAAATGATAATACTAACTGTCTGGACATTTTATTGTGGTTTATCATGAAACCCGTAATCGTCCCATCCCTACTATATAGGGTAGAGTGTACGTGAAGTGTGCGGGGGCAGACAGGTTCCCGTGACTGAAATGTAATAATGCTATAACTGTCTGTTTGTGTGTAAATACTCACATTGTAGAGGGTGAATAGTGCGGGAAAATCAGGACCAGTTATGTTCTCGGTACAGAGCATGTGTTTGTGTGTGTGTGGGGGGGGGCAAACACCTGGCCCAGGTAGGAGGAATGAAAAACATCACATTACATCACATATGTCATGTTAATGTGTAGGTGGGGTGCCCAGTGTGCACTCAATGAAAATGTATTCTTGTACATGCTCTTCACAGATAATGAGCCTAGGCTTGTGAGACTCAGGTTGAAAATATAATTAATTGTATATTTTTATTTTAGTAAATGGGTCACACAGACCCGAACATCACAAAAGGGTTAAATTACAATTTATTTAATCTGCAATGGACAGTATATTTTATGTTCCAAAACCAATAGGGCTTCCGGATTTGGCGGTTTTCTTTGTGAAAGAACATTAGTTTTTCACGCAAATGTAAGTTTTTATCAAATGCATTAATCTGCACTGACCCATATAGCCTATTGACGTAACACTGGCGCTAGCTCTATCCCATTCTCCCTGAGTGAGAACGCTAACTGATAAGGGAGACCATCAAATAAATAAGTACTTCAAATGATTTAGGAACATAAGCCGCTTTCCGACCAAGTAGTTACAGGAACGTAGTTATAGGAACAGTCCACTTCTAAACAGTTCTACTAACTACTCTCCCCAAAAACAGGTTTTGCTATTTGCATTCGCACTGGTGAAGTGGCCATAGGAACTGGTAGGAGGGGTAAGGGAGTGACGCAAGCACCGCAATAGGCTTTTATAGCGTTGTCAC
>JACXGM010005486.1:0-21814 GCA_016801145.1 Umbra pygmaea | reverse complement strand
TGAGGAACTAAATAATCCCGCAATTTCTTCTATCGGAACACAAGAAAAAAATGGTTATAGGAACGTTAAGTTCTAGGAACTGCAAAAATCCCTGCGGTCGGAAAGCGGCTATAGACAACATATAGAATTTCGAAAGTGTTCCCCGTTATGGGTTTGAAAATATGACATCAAAATAACACAAATGTTTTTCTAACTTTATTGCCATCAATACAAATTATATTGTTTTCAAGGCTAGTAGAGTAATGGAATCTAGAGCCAAACTTCATCAGTAGTTTGAATGACTGTTCGAAACAACATTGTGGCAGTGTGTAACACTTGAATAGCAGACCTGGTACAAGACACCACCTCTTTAATGTTTGTTATTATAAAAAATGTTACAGCTTTTTATCCCACTCCCGATGTTCCAGTGAACATGTGGCACGCCACCTCAACTAACTACTTCAGTTGGTTAGAGATTAAGATGCCCTGAAATGGCCTCCTCAAAAAAGATACGTTATCCATAATGTTCGGAAGCACACAGACAAGGTCAACAGATATCAGTTAATTTGTTAAGTAGATTGCTTACTTCCTTTTTACAAGGCAAGGTTAACAGATCACTTGCATTGCATCATTTATAAAGGTACTGTTTTGAATTTATAAATTGTGCAAATTGGGGCATCCTGTGTTGGGTGGTGCACAGGGAGAAAAACTAATTGGCAAAAGAACCTTGGCATCATTGCTGGTCTCTGCCAGGCCTTTTGATGAGACATGCCTGGATCTTCATGCGTCTCCTTCGCTCACTGAGCCTGACAGGGTGTGTGTTGCTCTGTCAGTCAGTATGAAGGGCAGACGTAGCGATACGCTGCCGTGCAAGGCATCAATCATAGCACTAGGACACAGTGCCAGTGTAAAGCTTTGATAAAGAGTGCCATTTGAGCCGAAACCTCCGTCAAGGACTTATTAAAGACTTGACACTGTGATTAACGAGAGGTGCTACTACTGCCAAGCTGGCCACTACTGGTGAGGGACAGGGGAAAGAATGAATGAATGTACCACTACTGGAGAGGGTTGGGATAAGGATATAAGGATGTACCACTACTGGAGAGGGATGGGGTAAGAATATACAGATATACCACTACTGGAGAGGGATGGGGTAAGGATATATAGATATACCACTACTGGAGAGGGATGGGGTAAGAATATATAGATATACCACTACTGGAGAGGGATGGGGTAAGAATATATAGATATACCACTACTGGAGAGGGATGGGGTAAGGATATACAGATATAACACTACTGGAGAGGGATGGGGTAAAGATATACAGATATACCACTACTGGAGAGGGATGGGGTAATGATATAAGGATGTACCAGTACTGGAGAGGGATGGGGTAAGGATATAAGGATGTACCACTACTGGAGAGGGATGGGGTCCTGAGGCAGGCATAGCTTTGCTTTTCTTGATGAGAGTGGCTCCCCAATTTGTTAGCAAACTCAGTGTTGTGTGATATTAGAGTCTCTTTCTCATTTCCCCACAGTAAGTGAAAACAAAAAAAGGATGAGAAAATAAAAACTAGTTGATGGATCTTATACTGTTCAGATTGGACAGATGAAAAGAGTGGAGCTCTACCTTTTGATCCGTCCTAGTCTGACATCCCGCCAGGCTGTTTACCTACTATATTCTGGCCCTTCATTCCAGTGTGTATAACATGACGGAGATCTGAGTATCTATCCTGCTGCTCCTCCATCATTTAAAGGCTGGAACATTGACTATTCTGAGCTGCTGTGTTTCGAAACCAGGAGCAAGTTTCATAGCCGAGCTTCAGTCTGTTACCTCGAGCTCATGATGTTTTCTGAGCACTCCGCCACAACCTGAACTCACTCCCTGGAGCCTGGCTGATGTATTTTTAAACATGCTCTCCAATGCCATTTTTATGTCCTTTTTTTACTGAAAGTAACTGTGTTCTGCATCTCATGGCATATTGATGAACCTCCAGATCTGTATGGATCTTCCCCAAACTGCCATCTATGAGGGAACAGAGACCTTGGGCTGTGACTGCATAGATATTCCTCCAGAGACAGGCGGCTTGGAGAGTGCGTTGATGCTGAAGACGGTTGTTGTGTTGATGGTAGTGTTTGGGATGTTGAGGGGTTGATGGCGTCGGGGGGCAGGTTGAGGTTAAGGTCATGTTGTTTTTGGGTTCCAGTCATCTTCTAGCCAGATAAGAAGTGTGCATGGCTGCCTGGAACACTCGCCTCAATGATCCAATCAATACCTCATATGTTCCATTTTATTTCTCTGTTTAGTGCAGACATCTGACACCACTGACGGGCGCTGCTCGGTGCCAGTGGTTATATTGCGACGGGTCGTGCTGTGTTCAGTGATTGACAGCTCAAGTTATTGGAGTGCTTCCTGAAGCCGCCACAGAGCTCTGAATGCATAGATGCAGTGACTGAGGAGCAGGCAGGAAGGCAGAAACACTCCACTAATCCAGCTCTCAGATCTGGGGGTTTTGTTTTCCTAGTTTCTCCTCGGTTCCACAGCTCTGGTTTTGCTGTTATTGATTGCAATGTTTTCTGGGGGATTGGGGATAGAAACTCAAGGGCTTCACCTGTATTGTCTGTTTTCCTGCTGTGCTACGGGCAGACAATGGCAGGAGTCTTAAAAGAACTTAAGATGGCAGGTGTGCACTAGCTGTAATAGGATGTGTTTTCTCGTTATGATGTTAGGATTACTGTAGAATGTGTTTCCATGCATTATCTGATGAACTGCCTGTCTGAATTTGGATGTCTATATATAGGTGTAAAAGAGGGAGAGCTGAGGTGGCCTAGATTGAAAAATCCTGTATTTACTGTAAACCCTGCTATGCATGTGTAGTGGTATTTAAAGGGGTAGTTTATTATTTTCATTTATTGTGAAGCTCAACAGGGACAAATATTGTAGATAATTTCATATATAATGTGTGAAATATTCAAAAATATGGCCTATGACTAGAATGTAATTTGTGCAATATATAGATATACATACTAAAATCTTGTAATGTGGAAACAGTGCCTGCAAAAATAAACCATACACCAACACATTTTCAATTTGGAGATGCTCTTATACAGAACAATTGAGTACATACATTTTCATGTACCATTCATGCCTATAGTCGACTCAGCAAAATAATGTCATTTTTTACATTTACTTGACATTCCCTTTAACATGTTGTCTTCTAGGTAATGTCTCTGACTCCCATTGTGTAAGTGTCAAGAGGTGCTTCTCCTAAAGAAGGATTATATTTGCCAAGTCTGAGCAAATGTCTCAAGAGTTCTTCATTAAAGTGTTCTGTTTTTCTGTTTCCCTTTTTTTGTTTTCTGTCTGTAGTGTGAATGATTCGAGATTAAGAAGACTGGCAGACAGGGGTTTTGTATTTTTCTTGCTTAGAGTAATCATCTATGATTTTATAATCATGTCACATTAGATATTGTCTTGCATGTTTTGAATTGCCTAAAGTTATTTAGCTAATCATGATTAATTGTTTAATTTGCTAGCAGGCACCTACTTAGCCTCAGGAGAATATGGAGTTAATATGTGAAACCAGGGATATGAATGGAGATGTCATGTCATTAGAATAAATTAATTTGTTTGTGAAATGTGGGAAAACACTGAGGCAGCCATGCGTTAAACTCATTGACAGAAGCTGCCGATAATGAAAGGCAAAGCTATTTATTCCAATCCATTTTTACAGGATCATTACCAGCCACCCTGACGGATGGAGGAGAGGAGAAAACGGCTTCCATCTCAGCTAAAGAGGATTCAGGTGTAGGATGTGGCCCAGTTGAAGGGATGGAGAGGAGAAATACAGTGGGAGAGAGGTTAGAGACGAGTTGAGGGAAAGAAAGTGAGAACATTGAAAGAAAGCAAATAGCGAACACATTCTTTGACATCAACCCACAACTATCCCTTACCTAAACTCAAACCATGCCCAACAGAGCCTCTCGTTGCCAGCCTTTGGCTCTATTTCTGAAGTGCACAATCTTATTTGTCAACTAATTGCCCCTTCACCAATTGCTTTTAAAATAGGAACTGAATATGTTCCTACAATTAACTATGCAAAACACACATTTTGCTGCACTTCACTATCGGGCAAATGTGTGAATGAGTGTCTAAGGACGATGGAGGGTTTAGTCAGCAATCATTCATGCTACAACCTTGTTGACCTACTGTATGTGTTTATTAAAACTGTCACTCCGATGGGGATTGAACACAGACTCGATAATTATACATTGCATGACAAGAGGAAGATGAAAGCAGTCTGTATTTATTCCATTGTGGGATAGAAAACACTTCGTTCGTTGACACAAATGAAGCTCAGTCCAGGACTGAAAAATCAATGGACATTTCAGGAGATGCAAATTCTCTTTAGGGCAATACCTTAATGGTAATTTGATTAAATCATGCTCATACATTTATTAACATTAATTAGTTTTACTCTATAGTATTCAATCAATATAATAGAAAAGGATATGATGTGCAGTATCTGGTAAAAAAAATGTTTAGGGCTGGTTTTGCAGACACAGATTAATCTTAGCCCTAGACTAAATAATCAAGTTGACTGGAATTCTCCATTGATCTTGCTTTTTTAGTCCAAGACTAAGCCTAATCCTTGTCCATGAAACCGGCCCTAAATGTGTTTAATGCACCAAAATGTTTATAACTATACAATGGTTTATATGCTACAAACGATCAATATTTTATGCAGCTGTTACAATGATAAACCCTCTGCCACTGCCATAGAAACTCACACAGAAACTCCTGAGGGTAACACAGCTCTTACTGTGAAGGAAACTATGGGCAAAGTGTCTCAGGTGTACACTCAGTACGACAGGTAGAATGGTCTAAACTCAGCAAGACAGCAAGACAGGCAGACTGGTCTAATCTCAATGAGACAGGTAGACTGGTCTAAATTCGATGAGAGAGTTAGACAGGTGTAAACTCAGTGAGAAAGGTAGACATGGTGTCAAGTCAGTCAGACAGGTAGACACGGTGTCAAGTCAGTGAGAACGATAAACTAGTCTAAAGTCAGTGAGACAGGTTCACTGGTCTGAACTTAGTGAGACAGTTAAACTGGTCCAAACTCAGTGAGACAGGTAGACACCTGGCAGGTCAACACACACTGAACCTTTCTCCTGACTCCCAAACCTGTCTGATTCACCGGTACTGCTCCCACTGAATGCTGTAGAGGCCCTGCAACCAAAGCTGTCCACACCATAAAAGGAAGAGCTCCTTTGGAGGCCGGTTTACCTTAATTGAGGAGGGTGAGCTCATATTAATACCTGGACTGGTGTCAATGGAATGGTAAATTGCACTTGGTCTAATGTGTTTCACTCCATTTCATTTTCTTCAGTCCAGAAATGTATGAGACCTTTCTCCTCAATTAATGTTCACCGGCCTCCACTGAACAGCTCATATCCCCAAGTCAGCAAACTTGTGTAGGATGTTACTGCAGTACATTCTGAGTACTACACTCAACTTAATTAATTCATTCTCTTTTCAAACATGTTGATAATTGGCATCACATTGTGCACTCAACCAATCCCAAGCCAGGCTCTAGTGTCCCTGGCAACACTCTGCGGTGTAAATGAGCCACAGAAAACACACATCACATACAGTATGCTTGACTCAACTCAGCCAGTGATATGGTGGTGTCGCGTGGCTGGATGACTCCTAGCGTTTTAATCTTTGGTAAGCCTCCAGCGCTGAGCTCTTTCATTGCCACTAGTCTGGCTAAGGGCGGGGTGGTGACTGGTTCAGATAGAGACTGCTGCTGAGACGAGAAGCTTAAAGCTCCAAGCGCTCTAATATGACAACCTATCAGAATTAGACGTCTGCGCCTATTGAAATGTCACAGGAAATGATCAATGATTTCAATTAACTTTTTTTTTCCGGAAACTTTGCATTGATCTCCCGGGCTGACAGTGTGTAAAGGATTGAAGTGACGACGCATTGAGTGTTGAATCGATGCGTCACTCCAAGCCTCTGCTTGAGATGTGGCAGGCAGCTCTGCTGTCGAATGTGTAAAGCACCTGTAGAGATTCTACAAGAAGCAGGTTTCCTCTTCCACAAACACTCGTCTACATGTACTCGAGTTAATCTCTGCATTCAGAACTGAATCTCGCTCTGCATTCAAAAACTCAAGTGACATTCCACACACTACACATGAAAGGTAACCAGGAGGCGGATGAGACGACATGGTAATGAAAAAAACTGCCACCATTATTATTGTCTTTAACTTCATCCTTTTTACCTCCAGTTGTTTCAGGATGTTTAGCTCTGTAGCAGAAGGATCCTGTTATTTTTGGGTGTATATTTCCGAGGTAACATTTCCTTTCAGTGTAATCTCACACGTAGGACACTTTTAAATTCTGTTTTAACTTCGAAGCCCCATGGTGGCTTTATTTCCACACATCAATGTGATTATACACTCAGCATTAAAGCTGGTGTGACATATGTTTTCCACTGCTCACTCTTTATGATGAACATCTTCATTACTAGACAATTGATGGGACGTTTGCTAATCTATGAAGCAGTTGTAAATCTTTTTTATTAAACAAGCTATTAAACACTTAATAATCCCTCATATAATTTCCAGACAAAGACTGTGACACGAATATCACTATCAGCTTTCAAGAAAATGACATTTTCAAGTTAAGATGAATCGTTCACCTTTAATAGGGAGAAAAAACGAATTAACATAACATGTCTTTTTTATTTGGGATACTGAACACAAATAATTTTTTTGTCTGGTGTTCACCTGGTCCTGAAAGGGTGGAAATCATTTTCTGTCAAAATACGGTGGAGAGGTTAATAATGAATGCATTGCTGGAGTTTTTGTCCAGCTCCTTGCATATTGTTTCTCTCATCTTGTTCTTTACATCTTTTTCACACTTTCTGCTTTACTTCCTCCCAACCACACTCTCTTGTTCTTCTCACTTTTAGGTTGATCGGTGGCTTTTGTGTGTCTGAGTTGTAAGACTTTGTCATTAGGAAGGAGAATGACAGCTAGGTTAATGGGATCGTACGTCTCGGTGCAGTAGCGTACCCAAGTTAATTTCACAGTAATCAGACATTTTTGCAAATTTGAGTGCCTGGGAAATTGTCATGTTTGCTGCATTGTGTGTGTTTTGTGTAAGTCATTTGGTAGATGTAACTTTTTCCTGTACATGTGCAATTTAGTTTCTGTGTAGTCTGGTTTCTGTATTCCTTTCAGGTTTTAGTTTCTCCTTTTAGTTTTCATGCCCATGTTTTTTTTTAGTTCCTGTCCTGTGTGTTGTTTAGTTGCTGGTCATTGTATTTTGTGTCATCCCCTCTTCTGTATGAATACTTGGTTCCTGTTGTCGTGAGTAGTACTGTTTCCTTTGAAGGCTGCTATGTTTTGTTCTACATGTGTACTGTTCAGTGTGTTTAGTTCTGTTACTTGAATGTTCCGTTTTGCTGTTTTGCATACCACTCAGTTAAGCGTGTAGTCTTTTGTTCTTTTATACTTTTAGTCTCCTTTGGGATAGTTTGAGTTTCATCATCTGTTTTAGTTCTAAATAAATTCCCATTTCATTATTGTATTACCCGACTCCTGCCTGATCCCTCTTTGAAAATGTGACAGTAGACATACAGTAGTTTCATCCAGTCCTATATGCTCACTACTCAAGTTGCGTAGGGCCCCGCAGATTACACAAGTGCCCCGTCTCCCCCTCATGTCAAAGTCGGTGTCAATTAATGATGGGAAGTTGGACTATATTTTCTGATCTTTTTGAGTCGTTCAGTAAAATAAACTAATCTTTTGAGTCATTTTGTTCATTTGATTTCGGAGTCTCGAGTCAGTAAAAACAGTAATTCAAAATGAACAAATCTTTCACGGACTGCACATCACATCAATGTTTACAACTTCGAAGAGACAGAGTTATTATGCTGGTCAAGAAAAGAGAAAAACACCATGAGAGTGAATTGCGAGAATAGCATTCAGGTAAACTGTTCTCTCCTCTCCAAGTTTGATATCAGCAAATAATGTTAAGTTAATAAACAGTGATGTTAACTTGATGTGCTACCCTAGATTACAATGCCATTGCTTTTCTCTCTAGTCTCTGTCTTGCTAAACTTGCTAGCTGGGCATTGCATCTACATAATTGGTCTGTCTGCATCCGGCTTGCTTGCCAGCCTTTGTGCAAGACAACTTCAGAGTGAAATACAACAATTTATAACATTTGATAATGCAGCGACGGTTATAAACTGCAACTCGGAAGAGAGAACTGCATCACGTGTGAACATACATTTATATGCGGTCGCACAAAATGACACTCATGTTTTCCAGCAGCAACCTCTAAGGTGACCAGTCCAGACAATATATGGGTGAGATTGACGTCCTCATAGGTGCATATAATTTGAACGCAAGACATGATTATCTAGTCGCTCAGTCAAGGTTTAGTTACAAATCTGGACTATTGCAAGATGGAAAGCAATGGATTGACATTGACTATTTGTTTTTCACACCTCTCAGTAAATAATAAGCATGAAGTATTCAGCCAAGCCATAGTATAAATGTAGTATTTTACTGTGGGTATAGAAAAAAAACATGTAAAATAATCTCATTTTGTTGCTCTGCAGCCTGAAATGAAAACAGACAGACACAGTTTGTTTCATTCAGCTGTATATACAACTCATAACATCCAAGTGAAACATCCAACTTGTCAGATAAAAAGACTAATTAAAAGACAGAACCACTGAGATGGGAAAAAAATCACCCCCCCTCCTATAAATGACTTGTAAACCCAACCAGGTGTAGTTAATCACATTCTCAATAGCACACAAAGCCAATTGACCTTTAACTGTGATCAGCTGTGGTCATTTCTATTAGCTCAGCATGAAACAAGCTTTTCCTGAAGCATTTCAGTCCTTGGCAGTGCAACTGAAGACAACAATCAACTAGGGGTGGCAAGGCACTGTCAAAAGATCTACGGGATAAAGTTGTGGACAGGCACAAGTCAGGAGATGGATACAAAAAATGAAAAGGCTTTCATTCAACAACTTTATTAATCCCACAAGAGGCAATTGAGTTTAGAGCAGATACAACAGTATCTGTAATTTGAGTGACAGTTAGAAGCACAGCGAAGTCCATTATTGAGAAGTGGAAGGTATTTTTTACAACACAGACCCTCCCTGGGTCAGGACGTTGCTCCAAACTGGATGAAAAAGCCAGGAGGAAACTAGTCAGAGAGGCTACCAAGAGGCCTACAGCAACTCTAGAGCAATTGCAGGAATTCATGACAAAGAGTGGTCATTGTGTACATGTGACACGATATCACGAATTCTCCACAAATGTGGATTCTATGGGAGGGTTGCAAGAAAAAAGCCACTCCTCAAGAAAGGCCACATGCAGTCATGATTGAGCTTTGCCAAAATGCACCTTGAAGATTCTAAGGCCACGTGGAAAAAGTTGTTATGGTCAGATGAGACTAAAATGTAATTGTATGGCCTTAACACCAAGCGATATGTCTGGCAAAAATCCAATACAGCTCACCATCTAAATAACACCATTCCTACAGTAAAGCATGAAGGTGGTAATATCATGTTATGGGGTTGTTTCTCTGCAGCAGGGACTGGAGCACTTGTAAGGATAAAATAAAAAATGGATGGGGCAAAATACTGTCAAATTCTTCAGGAAAACCTGCTGCTCTCTGCCAGAAAGTTGTTAATGGGAAGAAGATTTAGCTTCTAACATGACAATGACCCAAAGCACACAGCAAAACTGACCACACAGTGGTTGAAGGAGAAAAAGGTGAATGTCCTTGCATGGCCTATTCAGAGCCCAAACTTAAACCCCATTGAAAATCTGTAGAATGACTTTAAGACAGCAGTCCACAAATGGTCACCGTCAAATTTAACTGGACTTGAGCAGTTCTGCAAAGAAGAGTGGTCAAATATTGCAACATCTAGATGTGCAAAGTTAGTAGAGACATATCCCAACAGACTAAAGGCTGTAATTACAGCAAAAGGTGGTTCAACAAAATACTGAAACAAGGGGGTGATCCTTCTTCCAACTCAGTGATTATGTTTTTTATTTATAATTTTTTTTCTGACATGTTGGTGTTATCTTTCAGTTGGATAAATACAGCTGAATGAAACACAAACTGTGTCTGTCTTCATTTCAGGCTGCAAAGCAACAGCATGTGATTATTTTACAGGGCGTGATTATTTTCTATGCCCACTGTATATTTGAAAATGTATAAAAGGAAATCTGGGAGAGCCAGTATGAATAGGCTTGATGCAGCTGATAAAGTTGATAATATTATTTTTATTTATAATGTACAGATGCTATGCTTAATTTGTCAGTAGAAGAGATGCTGGATCATCAGCCATTACCAGCACCACCAGAGGTGTACAGCCAGCATCCTAAAACATACCCAGGCTGTAGAGGGAACCAAAGCTAATCACACAGCTGTGTAGGTTATATTTTATTATTTTGAGACATATACTCTAGCTGCAGCCATAACCTCTAGGTTTATCTTTACATAACCAACTCTAATCATACAGCTGTATACGTAGGTTTAATATAAATATTTTAAGGCATATAGCTGCAACCATAGCTTATAGTTTTCTATTTATATACTTATCTCTATATTCTATAAAATTACTCCATTCAATTAATATTGTTCATGTATTGTTCACAATCACCTGGTTGTGTACTTAGACTGACAGATGGAGCAAACTGTTTTAAAGGAGGTAGCACTTGTAGTGGGAGTACTGGGGTGTCAGGTGTGACTGTGTGCCCCCCCCCCACCTAATACAATGGTAAATGGTTTATATGGGTCAGGTAGGAGGGCCCCTTAGCAGAATTTTGCTTAAGATCCCAGGGGGGTCAGGACCGGCTTTGGGTTCAGTTGAAATTTTTTGGTGAAAATGTTGCCATACTTCTTTTCAAATAATTTCTTCCAACCAGTTTCACAGCTGGACTACACATCCCTTATAACTTTTTCGGACCATGCATTAGCAGCAATGGGTGATTTGCACTGCATCCTACTGGAAGGTAAAGCTGTGATGTGCTTAAGAAGCCCTGTATCAGTTAGGTTTTACCAGAAAATCTCATTAAGTTAAATATTTTACTCATGTTTTTAGCAATTTCCACGGTTTGTTTCACATGTTTAATGTCTTGTTGGAGTTTGTGGTCAGGTCCAAAGTAATATATTATTGTTCCCACTCGTTAAAAACAACAATGTAGTTTACTTTTATTATTTTTATTTTTGTGGGATATTTTTTTATTGTATTTTTAATGACGGAACAGGGAGACATGCATGCAAGGGGAGACAGATAGGAAGGGACAAAATAGTGTTTAAACTGTGGCTAGATCAACCATCACCAGGGCACATGTGGTCCTAGATCTACCATCACGAGGGCACATGTGGTCCAGAGTCAGGAGCTTAGACATTTAGGAGGTTCATGTCAAGTTACATATCTTCGACATATACATTTATGAATGCATCACTACATAGGTTACCACACTGGCTGCTAGGACTGGTGCACACAAAAATGTATGGTTCCCTGCAGTATGAGTGTTTGTGTGTGTGCGTATGTGTGTGAAAATTGTGAGGGTCGTCATAGTCTGGGTAAGAAATCCATTTTAGTTTAGGCCTAAATAGATATTGCCTTTGCACCTTTTGGATTGAGGCCCATTCATAATTTATAATCTATTTATCGAAATCGAACTGGGCATTTACACAGCTGGGTTTGCTCTAAAGCAATCCAGGTGAGGGACCTTGAGCCAAGGGCATAGCAGACAGCAGCTCATGAGGAGGGTGGAAGAAACGGCCCTCTGCCTCCCACCTCCACGGCTCGGTCCTCACAGTAATGATCTTGTCCTAGACCAGCTGTCCAGACACTCTGTCCCAGTCCTGTCAGATCTGTGTTTACAATGTCCAGAAAAGCTGTAGGACTCCGCTGCTTGAGAGAAACTGGTACTTGGTTGTTTTCAGGTGAGGCAAGTTCCTTTTCATCCTAATTAGGAACTTCACTCAATTTGGAAACAGACATATATATATACCTGTCACCACTGGTGATTGTAGGTCTTTGATAAACAACCATTTTGTCAGTGACTCTTCCTGTAGGTAAAAGAAGGACATGAGAACTTCAGACACGGAGCAGAACTCTGACGTTCCATACTGTGTTACGCTGAAGCATTGAGATGAATTGGTGTTTGTTATTGGGTGTTGTGACAGGACGTTGCTTCGGCGGTGACTCCCATGACCGTCTCTCTCTGTCTGGATTGGGTGGGTCCAGCAGGAAGTGTTTGGCTGGCTGACCACTGCTGGGGAAAGGAATAAACAGATTGGGTCCTGCTGCTCTGTCAGGCCAGTTA
This sequence comes from Umbra pygmaea, assembly GCA_016801145.1. NCBI lineage: Eukaryota > Metazoa > Chordata > Actinopteri > Esociformes > Umbridae > Umbra > Umbra pygmaea. The sequence goes on along the minus strand of JACXGM010005486.1, from coordinate 9,444 downwards.
GTCCAGCCTGGTACTACGGACATGTGGCACCGTGCCGTTGCCATGGTGAAATGCTGTGGGCAGAGATAGACGTGAGCCGCAGTGTTTGTGTCGGCGCTAGCCGCTCCTCTTGCTGGCACCCTGAGCATTGGCTGTGAGGGTGTGCCCGGGCCATCTGCCTAGCGTTTAGTCCTGAACCACCTCCACACTCTATCACAGCTCTCTCACTCCTAGTAGAAACCGTTCCACTCCGCTAAACACCTACGCTGCTCTGTCATACCTGCCATTCACGCCACAAAGTATCATCATTCATGCTAATTATCTCTGACGCGGCTTGCTTGACTGTAGTTCGGCTGCTGTCTCTCTCCACTCTGTATATATTACTGTAATTAACAATAATTACGTCTCAGACTCACTCATAAAGCGCAGTCATGCCTCTTAAGTCCCCCAGCTGATTTGGGTCTCCTTTACAAAAGCCACATTACTGTAAGCGATGTGGATTGTTCAGTTAAAATTCCGGATTTCAGTACCAGAACCTCAGTCTGGCACTGAGACGAAACTCTAAACACAAACAATGAAGCAGCTTAGTAGCCAGTGAACAAGAGTATTATCAGCTTTACAGCCCATGGAGACACCTAAGAAGTGACTGCTGTAGCAGGTAAGATAACACTTAAAACACGGAATGAAAAACTTTGAAAAGCATTTCATGTGCACATTGTCAGTACTCACCTTGGGCCTTGTGTACGTTAAGGCAGATTAGCACACTGCTGTTGGGTTGCTGTCTGTTAGTACTATAAAGCAGACTGACGTTTGCTGATATCTGTCTTCTCCGATCCTTCACACCTCCCTATCTACAGCTCACAGTCACAAGTACTTTTAATGAGTTCTCCCTCACAGATTTCCTAGAGTGCCTCTTCACACGCCTTGAGTGTGTGTTTCCCTGAAGCAGGTGTGATTGTTGGGCTGTGGCTTCCTGCAGGTAAACAAAGAATTCCGAGGTAGAGACTGATTCAATTAAGGTTAATTGAAAAGCTCCAACCATCTGGGGTTTCCGCTACGCCTTTCCGTTGTACTGTCTATCTTTCTCACGTTCTGTCTCTCACTCTGTCTATTTGAAGGACAGCCTTGCTTAACTCATATGTCATACTACTGTCCTCCTTCCTCTCTGTCCTGCAGTATTTATTTACATCCATTCCTCTGGATCTAGTCTCTGCCTGTCTGTCTCCTGGGCTGCCCTGGCGTTGTTGACCTCCATTACAGACACACATCTTGTCTATTCTTGCCACATTGTACATTACTCAGCAGCTGTCTGTGTGCTGTCCTTTTGTTTGTGTAGTTGAGAAACAGTGTGGACCACACATGCCCCCTGACGGGGGAGGTTTGAGCCCCGGCTTGGCCGACTGTCTGTGCTCTTCGTCTCCGTCTCCCCCTACATACCTGTCTCCCTGGTCTCTGCTACTGTTCTTTCTTTAAAAAATAGTCATACAAAAAGACAGTGTATATATACATAAAAACATGTTCTTATAACACATCACACTGTCATCTTTTGAATCCTTTTGAGAAAATGTTTTAAATGTTTTTGCTAGGTGTACAGCGTAATGAATATGGGTTCGGACACAGTGAGAACGATCAATGGTTAGAGCTCATGTCTACACAGTAAACACATCAGTGTTAAATTAACACTCTCAGTGTTTGTATAGGTCCAGTGGACCTATATACACACTAAAGAGTGTTCATTTAACACTTAGGGTGTTGATTAAACACCAACGTTTTTACTTTTACTGTGTAAGCATGCACGTCCATCCATTCAGACTTGCTTGTTTTTGTCCTCACGTGCATCCTTGTGGCAGTCTCATTTCTGGATTGAATGTTGAATATGTAGAGAGTGATGCCAAATGTCGCACGTCAGCCGCTTCTGACAGCCAAGTGAGAAGTGTTGCGTTGTGTCCTTCCACTCCATGTGTGTGTGATGGTCACGCCCTGAATTGAGCCAGTGCTGGACTGGAGTGGAAAAGTGTTGAGTTGGGATTGATGATTGTATGTTTGAGCAGGTGAGTGCCTGGCACTAATTCAGTGTCATAAACACTCATGGATATAAAAAGCTATTATTACACAGCTAGCTTACATCAGTGCTTGATGAGTGTTACTGTTATAAAGCAGACGAATGAGGCTCAGAAGACCCTGTCAATTAGCACATTCAGTCTTTTTTAATGGGCAGTCACCTTTCTGTATAGGCGTATGACTGATTTTGACACTCAATCAGAATTGCAACAGTGTGGTAATTGAACGTGCCCCTTGGCGACGGGGGTTCAAACCCCGACCGCTGTCTGTGCCCTTCCTCTCTGTTGCTCTTTACCTGTCTCCATATAGCCTATGCTTCCTACTTAAAATTATTAAAACAACAAAACAAATGCAACAGGTTAGGAAGTTGTAGGAGGTTAATGTCAGTTTTACATATTCCACATGTCGCCACATTTTCCCGCTTAAATTGTTTCGCTTATGTTTCAACCAGACACCATCCTAAAGTTATTCAAATGATTTCATGACTCTAGTGACAAGAAATTGTAATCAATATGTCTTCAGATATCTGAGAAAGTGTATGATTTGGAGATACACGATTTTTGCCGACAGAGGCAATATCAACATTTTAGCATGCATAACAACCGAAGTGAAATAGTTGAACTGTCAAAAGATAATCCCACCCCTCATTAGGCAATTTGGAAGAAATTACACAGTTTGGCATGTTAACACCTGGTGAGATCTGCTTTGTCCCTTGAGAATGAATCCCCAGAAGCTGCAGCTAGCCAGGTGTGACTAGTTATGATCTGTTATAGCTGTGTTTAATGTCTTTAGCTGTGGTGTTTTATAACTGTGTTTTTTTTAGCTGTGTGTAGCTGTAGTCTTATATATGACCCAAAACATCACCAGATTTTCACATAAATGTAAATAAAGAGACTCCAAACGAGACAACAATATTACACTTGGTCATTTATACATTGGGGGAAATGATCTACAGTGAGCAACATAATTCATTGGAAAGTGACATTTTGTTTTGATTATTTTGGTTCTCTACTGCAGCACTTTGAGTTTGAAAGGTCACAATGACAATTAGGTTGAAGTGCATCACCAGACGCTGGGTATCTTCCCTGGAGATGCTCTGCCAGGCCTGTACTGCAGCCATCCTCAGTTCCTGCTTGTTTCGGACTTCTTGCTTTCAGCCTCCTTTACAGCATGGTGATGGTGATGTTGATGCATCGCAGATTTCAAGCAATACAAAGCATACTTTATGCAGGCAAATATTGACAATTATTATTCTACATTCTGTTGAACTGTCCAATTTTTGGTGCCCAAAATTGGGGGGGGGCTATGTACAAAATGTTTTATGATTTCTAAACGGTTCATTTGAAATGAATGAATATACATTCAAATTAAGATGACAGTCTGAAGTTTAACCTAATTGTCATTGTATTCTTTCAGACTGAAAGTGCTGCAGTACAGAACCAAAATAACCCAAAAATGGTCACTCTCCAATGAATTATAGTGTTCACTGTAATATTATAAGATATCTGTGAATGGCAAAATTATGTGAACATTTGGTTTCAGTATGTGTTGTGACACCGTTGTACAGCAACAATGGCAGCTAAACGTTTCCGGTAACTCCTGATCGTCATAAGCATAGCAGCTTATCCCATTCCTCTAAAGTGGAGAGGAGTGGCTTACTGTTCGCAACCCTGCCATGCACACCATTGTTGTTCAGTGTTCTCCTATTGGTGTACTGATGTACATTGATATTAGCCAATGAGAGATAGGCCTTTACTTGCTTAGAAGTTACCCTGGGTTCCTTTGTGACCTCGCAGACTATTACACGCCTTGCTCTTTGAGTGATCTTTGACAGCTGTGCTTATAGCTGTGATCTTTTATATTTGTGTCATTAGTTGGGGTCTTTTAAAGCTGTGTATTTCACTATGAACTTTTATAGCTGTGTCTATAGCTGTGGTTGTTTATATCTGTGTCATTATTTCGGGTATTGTATAGCTGTGTCTATAGAAAATCATTAAATCGCACACTGTCTTTGCCAGAAATATCTGGATTTTATTGGCAACGTTTCGGTCCAATGATCTTCATCAGGCATAACATGCCATATAACTGTGTCTATAACTCTGGTAATTAATAGTTAATTTAACACTCTCAGTGTTTATATACTTCCCATCGGTGCTATATAAACACAGAGAGTGTTAATTTAACTCTCAACTCTTAACTCTCAGAGCAAAAGGTGATTTTGCTGTGTTGAAATGTATTTTATTTAACCTGATAGCCATGCAAACTATATTATGGGCAGGGATTCATCAATTGCATCTTAAACATTTTCACGTTTTTTTTCTGTGATTACCTAAATTAGTTATCACCTCTGTTGTCTTTAAAATATATATTTGTTTATTTGTATGCCTTTCTTCCCAGGACTTAATATTGTCACTGTTTTAAATATTGAATGCCGTCTCTACTGAGCTGAGATTGTTGTACCTATCTTCTCTTAACTCTCTGGATAAGAGTATCTGCTAAATTACTAAATTGTAAAAGTAAAATGTTTGGACCTTTGCTGGGTAGAAAACATGAAGACCGGACCTCTTTGAATTTTAATTGAATACCCCTGTTACAGACGTATGGTTCTGATGATGGGCAGGTGAGGTGTCATTGGATAAAGCTGCAAACTGTACCAAACAGGAGGCAAACAAACAGCCCAAAGCAGTGCATATGGAGAAATATTCACTTTGTCTTCCACCAGCTGTGACTCCATTAAGGCCTTGGCTGCCTGGTAGCGAGGCCCATCTGCTCTGGATCTGTCTCATGGCTGTGCTGGAGCCTGGGTCTGGGCCCGAACACTGTGCTGAGGATGCAGCACACCTTGTTGCTCAGTGAAACAAAAAAAGAGCACCGCAGCATGTTGGACATTTTCTCATCAGGGCTCTTAGCCTGACTAACAATGATGATGGGATAATGATTTGTGTGGTAAACCTTTCTAGCATTGATGAATGGACATTGTTTTGGTGTGAGTTGGAGGACACACAAGTGCCTGCTTGTGCGTTCATTTAATGTGCTCTAGTTGTGGAGACAGGATGTCTGATCATTCAGCAGTTTATCCGCTACTCGAGGAATAATGGTAAAATAAAACATTCTCCCCTCGATTTCCCCGAAGACATAAAGAAAATATATGAAACTGTTCCTCGTAGCCAGCATTTATAAATGATTACAAAATATATTCATCATCTGGTTGCAGTGGTATTCAGACTGGACGCCTGCCAACCTACATTAGCACCCAGGCTGGAGCTGGAATGGAGTTTTTTAAGGAACAGAGTGCCATGCCAACTCCAGCTCAGTAGAAAATCAACCTGTGAACCCTGTCCGTCTTGGGATCTCATATCTACAATATGCAGTGGAGAGAAGATAGTTTTTATTGACTTGGTTGTTTCATTCTATACCTCTCTTGAACAACTGCAAATTGTTTCCAGGCACGTAACAGATACTGGTTTAGGTACGGTAACACTCACTCAGTAGGGACATTTATTCTTATAGTAGAAATATCCTGCTGTTTAGACTGATATTATATATTGTTAGATGTGATCAAGATTATTAGCATATTCTTACATTTTCATCACAAGTGATAAGTCATTATAAGTCATGATTCACTCGATTGTTGGGCAAGTGCATCTTTTATATATCATGCAGTGTAATAGTTAGGATCGTTAAGATGTTTTTTTATTGGTCTTGGGTTTTTAAACGTTTTAGATCACCTTGAAGACTTGAAATGCCCATCAATACTGTATGTAACATGTTTTACAAAAAAATGTAACCATGGGTGATGTTTACCATTGGTGTATAACATGGATAGTGGCAATGCAAAAAACAATGAAATAATTAACACTTGAGTAATAACTGCGCAAAAGGATATCAAGCGAATGAAAAACAATAAATAAGATGCTGTACAGATCAGTGCATGCAATTGCACCATGGGGCAAAACTAAGGTACTGGGTCAAGATTGGGCAGAGGTTGTGTGAGGGTCAACATGTGCAGTGATCAGACAGAAGCTCTGATACTCATGAATTGGTTCCAGCACCCTATCTCAGTATATGGCTTTGTAGGAGGATGTAGAAAAATAAAAACAGAAAATAATTATGCCTTTTCTTTATTTCATTGTGTGCCATATTCACTGTGTATATTTATTTGAGATAGATTTTACATATCCAATAATTTTAAAGTCTTTTCTTTAAAAAATATCAACCATATGTTTGTCCTTGCCTCAGGTCCATTGTAACAAGAGGTTAACTTTGGGTATTATTTTAGGGAGAATTTGACAGTTAGGGGGCGATCCCTAAGAGGTTAAAAGAGGTGAGGGAGACAGTGTTCACGTCTTTTTAGTTTGTTCCAGTCATTAGCTGCTGTGAAATGGAAAGAGTTCAGACAAAGGAGGAATGGGCAGTTGTTACTGAAATTGCACTTATTTGAACTAGTGTTTCCCACTACCTCTTAAGTTAAAATGTTACAAATTTTTCTTGTTTTTCTTATCTAGATTGTTAGTGACTGTTTCTTACTGTGTAATTTGAATGCCTTTTTTCAGCACCTTGGTCAGATTTGATGTGTTAGTGAGCTTTATAAATAAAATGTACTTACTTTCTCACAAACTAGGGGATGTACCTGCTTGAGTGCAGGTTATGGGTGGGTAAAGTAAAGGTTAGATGACAGTTTAGGTACAGAGGGGTTTTGTGTAGAAGTGACTTGTATATGAGGTGACACCAGTGGGCAAGGCATATAGGATGCATATAGGATGCAGTGGTGGGTGTTAATTTAGACATTGGTGACAAACCTGATTGCACTGTGATAAACTATGTGATATGTCTTATTTTCTCAAAAAAAGGCAGGTCTGTAAATGACATTACCGAAGTGTAGTATTGGTAGAATAATCATTTTTACCAGGGAGTGTTTGGCAGCGTGGGTGAACGTGGTATTGTTGCGGAATAGGAAGCCAATCATAGATTTTATTTTGGATTGGATAAAGTTAATGTGGGGCGGAATGAAAGTGAACAATCTAACCAGACACCAAGTATTTGTAGGTGTCTACATATTCTAGTTTAGACCCATCCAGAGTGGAGATGCTAGTAAGGTAGGTGGGTATGGGTAGTGTATGGTTGAAAAGCATGAATTTGGTTTTGCTGCAGTTTGGGAGCAGTTGAAGGCCACAGAAGGAGTGTTGAATGTTCTCAAAGAGCTTTTGGAGGTTATATAGCACCTATAGAGTCTAATATAGGGCCAGATGTGTAGGTATAGAATGGTATCTTGTTATAATGTGTATGTCTCTATTAAAGAGTAAGCAGTCAATGCTATTTTTAAATCACTTAACCCCTTTTTTTTACTAACAGTTAAGGTTATATTACTTTGCTAAGGTTAAGGTAAGGATAAAGGTTATGGTTTACATTAGAAAGAAAACAGACAATCGGCTGTCTACAGACCCATGTGCAACACATCTGCATCATGCTGGAATGGAGAACAAAACACACACAAAGTGTCCATTTTGATTCGAACATGCAAACACCGGGATGAGAGTCGGTAATGTATTTGCATGTCTACCATCCCGATCCCCGCCCTAGCAAATATTTATGCTAATTATACTGTGCGTCATATGTTCATATTTCACAATTTAGTTTTACAAAATTGTATACTCTAAATATAATTAATACGATTTTGGGTAGCCCTTTCTAAACAATACAATTGTGAAACTTGGGGATTTCAATTTTAATTGGTTATCTCCTTCTTCAGCCTGATTTAGATCAGTTTGTATATGAACTTGACACAATTGAACATGGAAACTACTAGTGTTAATTAAAAAAACCTTCAAGGTCAACTCTGATAGATTGAATCCTTACAAACAACCCTCCTAAACAGCCTCTCAGTGGTGTCTTTGCTATGGACCTTAGAGATCACTGCCCCCTAGTCTGTGTTAGAAGGACACAATCAATTAAAACCAAACCCCACCTCATTACAAAAACTAACTTAAAAGATATGCATATCGATGGGTTTCTGCATGATCTTTATTACTCAAATTCATAAAGTTTCTGTATTATGTCACTGGAGGAGATGGCCTTTGATAAATGTCCCAGTATTTTTTATTCATTTGTGGACAAATATGCCCCTATAAACTCTCTGAACTATTTCAGCTAAGAAATTAAGTCTGGTCTGAGGGGACTCCTGGAGACTTGCTGATATTCAACCAACTCAGAAACAAGTGAACCCTCTCTGCAAAAAGGCAAAAACAAGTTATTATTGAAATACAATTTCTAGTGTTCAAGGTGTCCAACTAAATTCTGGAAATAAAATACCTAAAATGAAGTAGCCACTCCTCTATTCCTAATTCAATTCAATTTCTGATCAAGATACCTTTTATTACGAGAAACAGATTCAGTACCAATATCATTGCATACTTTAACAGAAAGTAGACTGTCTTTAAATATTGCAGAGAAATTAATTGAGCACTTGTAGCTGTTACTAGAGCTATTTTGCTATTAGATGGATTGGCTTCCAGACGTGAGATCAGGACTATCACTCGAGATCCTTAAGAACTCCACTGAATTAGATAGAACTGCTTTTACTTTCTTGCCTCTCACATATGGAATGAGTTACAATGTACATTTAAAGATACAGTCTGCAATGTTCGTAATTTCCGATTTTTTTTAGCCCCACGCATTTTGGTCAGGATGTGTAGTATATTGTCTATATTATATGCACAATCTAAGTAGAATCATTGCCTTACCGTAGTTAGCTTGAAATCCGAGTGTTTCTTGGCCATTGCAGGCATTCCCTTACCATGACATACTGTATGGTTTGCTAATGTAGGGGAAGTACCATTGACAGAGCTGTCAATCAAACCTGAGCTATATGGTAAGGTCTAATGAGTTTGTAGAGCGAGCACAACCTCTAAACACAGGAGAACAAGAGAGAAAATACAAACCTACACACGGGACCGGTTTTAGCTCTAAGGGCACCCAAATTCCCATTCTTTAGAACCTAGAGGGCTAAATAGTTCTAAATATTACCTTAAATTGCAGAAAGCATCTTTATGATGCAGCAACTGGTGGTCATTGCTGCACCTGTTCTCAGTCAACTTACATGGGGAAATAAATAAATAAACATGGGTGATGTTTACATTGTTAAATAAGCCCTGACTGGTCAGAGAATGCAACCATTTCTCAATACATCTTCCTCTTAACACTTGCTTTCTTTAGTACAGAGATCCTCGGATGGGTGATTTGCAATGGGGTTCATCCTGATATGACATAGGGAAAGCAGCTCAAGGATTAACTCTGTCTTGTTCAATGTTATTCTGTCCAGCAAGCACACACACACACACACACACACACACACACACACACACACACACACACACACACACACACACACACACACACACACACACA
>JACXGM010005485.1:17856-35150 GCA_016801145.1 Umbra pygmaea | reverse complement strand
ATGTCAAACCGGTTCCACGGAGGGCCGAGTGTATGCTGGTTTTTAGTCTTTCCTTTCAATTAGAGCCCAATTAAGAACTAGACTGCCAGGTGAGGGGAGATCTTAACCAATTAGTAACCTATTCAATCAGTCAGGTACAAGGTAAGAGCGAAAACCTGCATACACTCGGCCCTCCGTGGAACCGGTTTGACACCTGTGGCCTATGGGATAACCAATGCCGTCTTAACCTAGAAGTATACCTATAGCAGCTTTTCAGAGGGCTGACTAGTGCTTCAATTATATGATTCTCTGAATTGTCCAGGCGACACATAAAACTATACATCAGTTGTCTTAGGTGTGCCTCACAGGTTGGCACTCTGGTAGATACAAACAAGTGACTGGCACTATGCCACCTAGGGACACGAATCAACAACCTCATTGCATCATTGTATGCTACCTTTAGCCTCTGCATACTATTTTTCTTATAATACCACAATTGAGCATTATACAATGGTGTGATATACAGTGCCTTGCGAAAGTATTCGGCTCCCTTGAACTTTTCGACCTTTTGCCACATTTCAGGCTTCAAACATAAAGATATAAAACTGTAATTTTTTGTGAAGAATCAACAACAAGTGGTGACACAATCAAGAAGTGGAATGAAATTTATTGGGTATTTCAAACTTTTTTAACAAATAAAGAACTGAAAAATTGGGCGTGCAAAATTATTCAGCCGAAATTGGATTCAGGTCTGGACTTTGACTTGGCCATTCTAACACCTGGATATGTTTATTTGTGAACCATTCCACTGAAGAGTTTGCTTTATGTTTTGGATCATTGTCTTGTTGGAAGACAAATCTTCGTCCCAGTCTCAGGTCTTTTGCAGACTCCAACAGGTTTTCTTCCAAAATGGTCCTGTATTTGGCTCCATCCATCTTCCCATCTATTTTAGCCATCTTCCCTGTCCCTGCTGAAGAGAAGCAGGCCCAAACCATGATGCTGCCACCACCATGTTTGACAGTGGGGATGGTGTGTTCAGGGTGATGAGCTGTGTTGCTTTTACGCCAAACATAATGTTTTGCATTGTTGCCAAAAAGTTCCATTTTGGTTTCATCTGACCAGAGCACCTTCTTTCACATGTTTGGTGTGTCTCCCATGTGGCTTGTGGCAAACTTTAAACAACACTTTTTATGAATATCTTTCAGAAATGGCTTTCTTCTTGCCACTCTTTTTATAAAGGCCAGATTTGTGCAGTATACGACTGATTGTTGTCCTATGGACAGACTCGCCCACCTCAGCTGTAGATCTCTGCAGTTCATCCAGAGTGATCATGGGCCTCTTGGCTGCATCTCTGATCAGTCTTCTCCTTGTATGAGCTGAAGGTTTAGAGGGACGGCCGGGTCTTGGTAGATTTGCAGTGGTCTGATACTCCTTCCACTTCAATATTATCGCTTGCACAGTGCTCCTTGGGATGTTTAAAGCTTGGGAAATCTTTGTATCCAAATCCGGCTTTAAACTTCTCCACAACAGTATCTCAGACATGCCTGGTGTGTTCCTTGTTCTTCATAATGCTCTCTGTGCTTTCAACGGACCTCTGAGACTATCACAGAGCAGGTGCATTTATACGGAGACTTGATAACACACAGGTGGATTCTATTTATCATCATTAGTCATTTAGGTCAACATTGGATCATTCAGAGATCCTCACTGAACTTCTGGAGAGAGTTTGCTGAACTGAAAGTAAAGGGGCTGAATAATTTTGCTTGCCCAATTCGTCAGTTATTTATTTCTTAAAAAAGTTTGAAATATTCAATAAATTTCATTCCACTTCATGATTGTGTCCCACTCGTTGTTGATTCTTCACAAAAAATTACAGTTTCATATCTTTATGTTTGAAGCCTGAAATGTGGCAAAAGGTCAAAATGTTCAAGGGGGCCGAATACTTTTGCAAGGCACTGTAGGTTCTAAAAAGTGAGCACTTCACAGAGTCAGAACACATAGAAAACCTCCTTATCAGCATATTAGCTTGAGAATAAATTTTACAGTGCTGTCGATAGAGGTCTCTGTCATCCCTCCAGTCATTGGATACGACATGACCTAAGTATTTAATTTCCTCACACACATCAAGAGGACTATCTGCCAAATAAAAGGTTGGATAAGTTGATTTCCAATAGCATAACCAATATACCCAATAGCATTACCATTAGCATTTGCAATTGTCCTCACTACCCTGGCAAACACTCCTCATAAGTGGAGATGAATCATGGATTTATAGAACCCTTAACTGAAGAACCCACCTTATCCTGGTCCAAACTGGATGCACAATGAATATACAATTAAGAGAAAGTAGCAAATAAAAACAAATCACATTGAAATAAGATAAACAGTCAATGGTCTATTACAATCAAATACATTTTGTTACATAATAAAAATTTCATCCAACCTGAAAAGGCTTAAGATCCCGACATTTTTAACAACTTCATTTTAAGTATTAGTATGTAAATACATAATATTGTTAGATTCCTGTATTATATAGTTGGAACTAAAAGTGTGTAATTACACATTGTACCATTTGCAGAATGTTATTCCACATCTGCAACTACTTTTATTTTTATATAAAATGTCTTGACCCACAGTAAAAACATTGCAAGTACATGATAAATACATATTACTGTGTATAGCCATTACAACAACATGTTAATTACAGTAGTTAGGTTCTTACATATTGTTACATTGTCAGTACAGCCTGCATGTGCCCTACAAGGTTTCACATCTCATTCTTACATTAGTTAATTGACAACAAACATTGAGGCTGTTAAAAAAATAGACTATATTTCATTATACAGTCACATTGATATATATATATATATATATATATATATATATATATATATATATATATATATATTTACTAAATGTTTTATTTACTCTGGAATTTTCCTTTAACTCTTTGCTGAAGCACCTTTGGCAGCAAATACTGCCTTAATTCTTCAGGGGTATGATGATGCTAAAAGCTTGGCATACCTGTATTTGAGGACTATTTCCTACGATCTTCTAAAAATCCTTCCAAGGTCTGTCAGGCTGGATGAGGTCTGTCAGGCGGGATGAGGTCTGTCAGGTGGGATGAGGTCTGTCAGGCTGGATGAGGTCTGTCAGGCTGGATGAGGTCTGTCAGGCGGGATGAGGTCTGTCAGGCTGGATGAGGTCTGTCAGGCTAAATGAGGTCTGTCAGGCTGGATGAGGTCTGTCAGGTGGGATGAGGTCTGTCAGGCTGGATGAGGTCTGTCGCTGCACAGCAAATTTCAGTTCCCTCTAGGGATGCTAGACCGGCTTCAAGTCCGGGCTCTAGCTGTGCCATTCAAGTCCGGGCTCTAGCTGTGCCATTCAAGTCCGGGCTTTAGCTGTGCCATTCAAGTCCGGGCTCTAGCTGTGCCATTCAAGTCCGGGCTTTAGCTGTGCCATTCAAGTCCGGGCTTTAGCTGTGCCATTCAAGTCCGGGCTTTAGCTGTGCCATTCAAGTCCGGGCTCTGCCTGTGCCATTCAAGGACAGAGACTCCTACATTGTCTTGGCTGTGTGCTTTGCGTTATTGTCCTGTACGAAGGTGAACCTTCACCTCAATCTTAGGTTGTTAGTGCTCTTTATTAGGAATCACTCTCTATTTTGCTTCTTTCCTCATTACCTCAACCCTGACTTGTCTCCCATCCTGCCACTAGAAAACTACCTCACAGCATGATGCTGCCATCACCATGCTTCACTTTAAGGATGAAATTGGCCAGGTGATGAGAGATCCCTAGATTTCTCCACACATGGCACTTGGCATTCAGGTATTCAAGAGTTCAATATTGGTTTAATCAGCCCAAATAATCTTATTCTTCAAGGGCTGAGAAATACCAGGTGGATTGTCATGTGCCTTTTACTGAGAAGTGGCTTCCGTCTGGAAACTACTAGAAAAGTTGAAATGGCAGAATGCTGTCGGAGTAACAGTTTCATGGTCACCTCCCTGATCAAGGCCATACTCCCTGATTGCTTAGTTTAGCAGGGATGCCAACTCTATGAAGAGTGTTGGTGGTTCCAGAATTATTCCATTTAAGATTGATGGAGGCCACTTGGGGACCATTAATACTGTAGAAACTATTTCATATTATTCCCCAGATAGTGAAGGCAACTATAGTACAGAAGAGGGATTTCCAAGTCTTAGATGTTTAGGAACCTTATGAACTGTAAGTAAAGTTTATTCAATTTCTATTATATAATCAGATTTAGCATTGAGAACCATGCCACTGGCCAAAGGTGAAGGAAAGAGTTTGATATTTGGGGACACTATATTTTATTCACAAATTGTTCTTATTATTGGGTGGGACCACATTGCCTATCCGCCCATTCCTATGACCTTGCCACTGGAACTTAAAGACAGTGATTTATTATACATAGAACAGCAGCAGCTAGTTAAAATAAAAATCTGAAGACTACATGGGACTTTACCTACAGTTCATAAACATTTAGGTCTTGGAATACACTCCAATTCGTCATTGTCTCACACTGATTACCACAGATCATCAACATAAGATATGAAAATTAAAGGACACTTGTTGGTTACTTTTAGCCTACTCAGGTGCAATATACTGCTTCATGTCAGACTGTAAACCTGTCTTTATGTTGGTTTAAAGGCTTTGGCAATGTAACCTATTGCATGCATAGTATTTCTGTAGCCCATGTTAACTGATTCTAAAACAGCGTGTAATGAAGAGTGCGACAGTGGGCTATCCAATTTGTTGTTACAGTATTTTAGCCGTGTGTTAGTATGTATGCTGTTTGGCAACATTTTAATCACGTGTAGCATATGCATAATAAATGTAATGGTTGTAAACCCGCTAAATCATAACAGCAAACAATTTCGCTGAGCTATTTCACGATTATATCAAATCTGGAAATTGACAGTCTTTGAGGCACGAGAGGAAAGCATTACAATTGAAACCTGCACAATGAAATCGAAGCAAAAAATCTTCTTACAAACTTACCTGTGTGAGCTGAGGACTTCCAAACACAAGCTGCTTTTCCATGGTCAATCACGCAGCGTCATGAAAGCTGTCGATCCGCTAACGGTCTGTGGTTTGCGACTACAGATGCAACGGACCTTTCCTGTGATGCGGTGAGCGCGGTTAACGTAGGGTATGACGTTGGGTACAAAATGCACGAGTACGGCTCGTCGGTGCAAGGCTTGCAAACATAATACATGTAAACAGCAAGGTTATTATTATTTAATCCTCCAATAGATTATTTTATTAGTCCTAACAAAATCTGTCATAATATATCTGGTAGATTACGGCTAGGCTACCCTTGAACATGCATGTGTGCATTTTTGTGTGTGGGTTTGCAATCGCTGGCACAAATCTAAAACGGTGATAGATATCAGTTTGTATATTAAAGACGCATTCCGGGATTTCTTGCCACTGGTTGTAAAATTGGCGGTCAGCCAAACCAGGTCCCCATAAATTGTGTACTTTGTCATGTAGGCCTACTGTAGCCTATGTGCAGATGTGGCTCATGTCATTAAAATCATATTTTTCCAACCTGGAATTTCACATCTGAGGTGAGGTGTTATTGTGATTTTATACCGATTATGCACATATAAACAACATAATACATATCCAGCTCAAAATACATGGTTTGAAAATTAAGGAATGTTTTACTTTGGCTAAATCATTTGTCTACAAATTCACATTATATTCACATTATAAACTTTGCTGGCACTTGTCTACAACACTCTGGATAAAAGTGTCTGCTAAATTACTTAAAATGTTAATGTAAAAATACATTACAACGTAGGGGTAAGTTGGGGAGTTCCCTTCAGTAAATGGTAACCTTACTCCATATTAACATATAAACTTTACTGCCCATGTTTTTGGAATTGGATGTCCAAAAAGCGTGATGGTCAAGTGTTCACATACTGTTGACCATATAGCTTTTGTCTATGGTGAATCCGAAGACAGAGTTTCTGGGTTGCCTCCTACGCCCCACCTGCCGTTCAATTTAAACAATGCACCCATTCCTGTCTGCAAGCCGTAAAAGCAAGGCCAATGAAATCCTCAGATGTTGGGATGTGCGGCTGTCTCCTAGGCAAGTCAGTTGCTACGGCCGGGTAGCTACAGCAGCCTCTATTACGAACAGGAGATGGAGTACTTTGATGGTAAGACGTTCAGTAAATGATACATTGTGGAAGAAACCAGCAATCGATTTTAATGTTGATTAAAATAGTGTTATAATGAGACTTCGTATTTTATTGTGTTGAATTTCTGGGATTTTTCATTGACGGAAATGTGAACATGTTTGTTTACCGACCTTTTTCCTTGCGGTGCAGCAACCAGGGTGGAGTATGACGTTTGTATAAGGCAGGGTTATCTAATTTAGGTGAAAATAGGTTTACGTAATTCATTATTTTATATGCGTTGAATGGTAGAATACCAGCTATGCTCATTTCTAAATCTAAAGCTATTTGATCGTGCAGGACATTAGCACCATATTTTATACTTGTAATGTGAGGTTTGGCAGCATGCTAACCTAGTAGCTAACAATGATCTGTGTACTACTCAAAAGAGAAACAAAACAATAGCCTATAATGTACCTGTGCTGTACTGTACAAATAAGATGCAACTAAAAACACCAAACACTAACATCAACACCAATAGCATTGATACGTTGATATATTGAAATATATATATTTTAGCAAATTTTACTATTAGCTATTTAACCATATGCAAATATTTATGCTAATCAGTAGTTAATGTTGCAAAGCCAGAGTCACCCGTAATCTCGTCATATGGAGATATTAAATCTTGTTTGTTTTAGTCCAGGTGTAAAAAGGTTCTAAATCTCTGCCCGTGAAACCAGTAGAGTGATAAGGATACATTTATTTTTCTTTTGTGTAATTTTTTAGCCTATTATTTTTTTACATATTTGTTGGTTAGTTATTTTCTTCATATTTTTTAACATTGATGGCATTTAAACTTGCTTATTGTTTCATAGCTTCTGTTCACATTTTATTCAGAATTAACCACAGAGATATCATCAAAGTTTAAGTCCTTTTTGAAGAGCAATTATATATCACTATAGACATTAACAGAATATGTTCTTACACCTAATAGGCTTGGGAGCAGGAGATGGGGTTGGTATTTTCTAAGGAGTTCTAGGAAGAGGCAATTAAAAGAACAAGTTCTACCTCTTTGTGTGCCCGCCTGGGTCTCATTCAATTTAAGATTATACACAGAGTACTTTACTCAAAGTCCAGACTTTCCAAAATGTACCCAGCAGTGATGGATGCGTGTGACAGGTGACACTCCTCTCCCTGTGACCTATACCATATGTTTTTTACTTGTCCAAAACTGAATAGCTTCTGGAATTCAGTATTCCATACTTTGTCTTAAGCCCTCAAAATTCACCTGACTACATGCCCATTAATTGCTCTGTTTGAAATCCCAGGTAACTCGATTCAATAAAATAATAAAGACTCTAAAATTATTGCTTTCACAACATTATAACCTAGATGCAGGATTTTACTATTGTGGAAATCCTGTCAGCCCCCCTTAGCTTCCCAGTGGCTAACTGATGTCCTATTTTTTTTGCAATTGGAGAAAATTAAGTACTCCTTGAATGGATCTCTCTCTAAATTCTCTGACAAGTGGAAGTCATTTATCTCATATTTTAACATTTTGCAGAGGCTTCCGACAGATTTTCCTTAAACCAAGTTAGTATTAGTATTAATCTTACTGTTGTAAATTAGATATACATGTATGTCCGTGTGATGTGTTTTTCTCTGGATGTTTTGTGTTGGGAATCAGGGAGAGCTGTGTCACTGGTCTGTACAGGAACCTATTATAACTGCAATGTTTGCTCAGAATTTCTGAGTGTTTAAATACACAATTTAATAGTAATTTACTCATGCAATGCCCAAGCTAACGCATTAATTCACGCCTTAAACTCTGGGTGGCACTGTCTGTTAAGGTATGTGTAATTAATATCATATATTCCTAAATGAAATATAATATTCCTAAATGAAATTTTGAATGAATGGCAAACAGATGTAGCTATTGTAAATTATCCTGATTACTCTGCAAGATATTATTATTCTTCAAATTATGTATTTTAGCAAAAAAAAGAAATACACTACCAATCAAACAATTCAGTTTTTACAACTTTATTGTTTAAGTTAGGGTTCGATTGTTGTCATGCCATTTCCAAAAGTGCATGGAGGCCAGCAGGTGGCGGCTCTAATCGGTACAGTACTGCTGGGGTAGGGGAGTAGATTATCTGGTCTGGCTTACATTGGCATGTCGTTCTCCAGTGACTGCTTGTATGCAGATCAGTCCTCTGTGAGTTCAGTCACAGAAGTATAATTTGTGACTGTGTAATTCTCCTGTGCTTGTACTGACCTAAAGGCTTTAACATTCAACGAGCAGTGTGATAGGCGTTGGAAGGCTCGGCAACATGTGGTTGGAGGGAGCATGTGAGCAGCCATTACCATCTGTAACTGCTGATGACTTGCTGACAAGGCAGGGGTAGTGACACAAACACCTGGTGTTTTGTTTTAACGTGCACTAGCCTCCACAGTTCTGGTCAACATTATTGGCATCATTATGCCATGTACAATATCTTTAGAAATAATTTAGAAATGTACCTACTGGTACTTTGTATTATCAGAATATTTAAATATGATGTCCAAAGGTGTTGAACAAAACAAATTTCTAATTTCACAGAAGAAACTTAAAATATGACCTGGACAGCATTAAAAGAGCCCTAATATTTGGTTGCACAGCCCATAGCCACAATGACAGCCTCCAAAACAATGATTGTAACTATCTATAAGTATAGGTGGGTAAAAGTAAGAGTACTCTGCTGGGTTCACCCATTTTGGGAAGTTCGCAATTACAACCTAATTTACCTATTAAGAGCAGTTAATTACTAACCACTGACCAAAACATCATTTTTTTACTCGTTGTTTTCATTTGATAGATCTCTGGTAAGTTATGAACTTCTTTTACCTGGTCATTTTGGACTTAATGAGGAACATTCCAAAGTCTCTTACTCTCGTACTCTCTTTCTCTCAACTTAAAAAGGAAGTTCCAGGTTATTAAGCAGGCCACAGGTTTAAAGCAATATGGGAAAGAAAAATGATCTCTGCTGTGGAAAGCATTAAATAGTGCAATGCCTTGGACAAGGTATGAAAACATTAGATAAGCGTGATCATCGTACTGTGAAGAGATTTGTGGCTGATTCAGAGCACAGACAGGTTTGTGTAGATAAAGGCACAATGAGGAGTGTTACTGCCAGACAAATTCATTGGATTAAGAGAGCAGCTGCTAAAATGCCATTACAAAGCAGCAAACAGTTATTAAAAGCTGCTGGTGCCTCTGGAGTCCTGCGAACCTCAATATGTAGGATCCTCCAGAGGCTTGAAATTGTGCATAAACCAACTATTCAGCCACCCCTAACCAATGCTTACAAGCAGAAACTGTTGCAGTGGGCCCAGATATATATGAAGACTAATTTTCAAACAAGGTTGTTTATTGATGGGTGTTGCGCAAACCTGGATGGTCCAGATGGATAGAGTTGTGGATGGCCACCATGTCCCAATAAGTCTGCGAAGTCAGCAAGGAGGTGGCAGAGTCATGTTTTGGGCCAGAATCATGGGGAGAGAGCTGGTAGGCCCCTTTAGGGTCCCTGAAGGTGTGAAAATGACCTCTGCAAAGTATATAGAGTTTCTGACTGACCACTTTCTTTCATGGTACGAAAAGAGGAACCGTGCCTTCCTTAGAAAAATTATTTTCATGCATGACAATGCACCATCTCATGCTGCAAAGAATACTTCTGTGTCATTGGCTGCTATTGGCATAAAAGTAGAGAAACTCATGGTGTGGCTCCCAACCTCCCCTGACCTCAACCCTTTTGAGAACCTTTTGAGCATCCTCAAGCAAAAGATCTATGAGGGTGGGAGGCATTTTGCATCCAAACAGCAGCTCTGGGAGGCTATTCTGACATCCTGCAAAGAAATTCAAGTAGAAACTCTCCATAAACTCATAAGTTCAATGGATGCAAGAATTGTGAAGGTGATCTCAATGAAGGGTTCTTATGTTAACATGTAACTTGCCCTTTTAAGATGTGTTTGATTGAAATAGCTTTTGATTTCAGTAAATATGACCTCATAATGCGGCAAATTCAACAAATTACCCTTTTCAGTTCTTTACAACCTATAACATGTTTTCAAACTCTGTTGTGCATAAAAATTTGGATTAGTTCATTTTGAGTTTTTTTATTTTTCAAAAAAAAATTATTTAATTGGGTGTTTTTTTCAACGAAATTTGACTTTTACCCTAATGGATGGTGACTTGAAAATTATATTGACTCTCATTTGCATCGACTATTTAGGAAAATCCGTGTAAAATATAATTTGCATAATAATTTGGAACATGGTGTATTGCACCTTTCTGGTGGTTGTTTCTTCTAGTCTTTAATTGCAATTTGTTAAAGCACTTCATAATGTCTGCAGGATTCCTTTTTCCCATGGCAGATTGTAGCTGTTTCTATAGATTTTTAATTGGATTGAGATCAGAACCCATTGCTGGCCAGTTTTTAAAAGTCAACTGTTTCCTCCTCAACCCTCTAACTTTGCTTTTGGATGTGTCGTTTAGATCGTTTGGAAGTCAATTTTTTTACATATAAGTCAAGTAAGCTTATTGTCCAACAAAGTGGTTACACTATCAATTGTAATTTATTTCACAGTGATTCACTATGATTCAGGTATTGATAAGAACGATTGAAAATTGTCAATTTTCAGGCTGGTTCTATTAAGGAATGAATGCATTGATGTGTGATGCTCTTATTAGAGAAGACAAATAAAAATTGGATTGTACTAGTGAACTGTACCGTAACATAGAGATCACAGGCTTGTGCCAATCTGTAAAATGACTGTCTTAGAATTTATGTAGTTTTTCTCTGCCTGCAGTTCGGTCCGCAGCATGCAACAATGTCTAAGATTACTTCAGATTTTACTGAGTTACAATTGACACAAGTCCATTAGGCCCTCATCTATGGATTTCACATGACTGGTAATATCAATATGAAAATGTCTCTTTATTCCAGCTCATGAAACATAGGATCAATAACTCACTTGTTGTTTATATTTTTGTTCATATTTTTTCATTATGAAAAGCAAGACTAAAGACCTAGAGCAATGTTTTTATTCATATATTTACATTATTTTTAATAATGGAATTAGTTAAGCATACAACACTAATGATCAAAATAATCAATATCTGCAGCCCTACTTTATAAGAAATCTTCCAAAAATACCTCTTAGTGTTTGAAGCCCCATATTTTGATCATATCAACTAATAAAAAATGTAGCTATTTGTTATTTTAATTCATCATGCTTGATACTGGAACCTTTAGCTTTTTTTGTCTTTTGAGTGCTATTAATTCTTAGTCTGCCTGTGTACCTGTCTTTATAATTTCTAATATTCGATAAATCCACACAACCAATGTAATTGTGATATTAGGACTAGATGTTTCTCAGACATTTTGGTTCATTACTTACTTCTATTGAACTTGAAATAATCGTTACATTTTGTGCAGAATGGTAGAACCCTGGTGGATATTTTAGAAAGTCTGAGGCTATATCGGTGAGTGCACCTCATCAATGGATTTCACTGTGTTTCTCCACACTTTAGGTACCTTATTGGGTTATGAAAAAGTAATTTACTACAAAACAGTTTTTAGAACTCAGTTGTGTATCAATAATGCTTATCACCTCAGAACTATGTTTTCACTGTTATGTCCTCTGCTCCTTCTTATGCAGACCAGGAGGTGGCTCCGCCCTCCAACGAAGAGCTCCTTTCTTGTAAGATTTGTGGAAGGAGCTTCTTTGCAAAAGTCCTGGTAAGATGCACACATACGCACAAGCTAAACCTACTAGTTATAAAAATTAGGACATACAATTGTATTGGCTTTAAATTATGTTTTTTCTAACCCATTTTCCTGGTTTGATACATTTCTGTCCCCCTGTTAATAGTGAAATCCCACACATACACACAGATAGCTTTACAGAAATGTATAATTTCACAAAGCACAGCTGGTTTACTTTTATAAACATCATCCATCCTTTATAGTTATGAGATACCTTTTCTCTCTGCAGCAAAGGGAGCCTGTGGTGAACTTTTGATATCATTGTCAGGTTGAATTGCTGTTTTTACAGTGGAGGTAATAATAATGATGATGCCTGACTGTGTTTGGGTTCATTTCCCTGTTACAGTTATCAAAAGAATGGAGGATTTATTGATCACCAACTGCCACTCATTATGTTGTTGTGTGGGTAGGCAGATAGCCTAGCGGTTAGCTCATATGACCATTTGGTATGTACCGTAACCTTCTGTCCCTGTAGAAGAAGCATACCCCCATCTGTCAGAAAGCAGCCGCTAAGAAGAGGAAGGTGTTTGACTCTGGCAGACAGAGGGCTGAGGGTACAGAGATCTCCACTATCAAACCTATTAAACCAAAGGTGAGACAACATACAACACAATGACACACACACACTCACACGTCATGATAGGAAAGTCCTTCAGTAACTGAAAAACTATACATCCACGCGCAACCGTGTCTCAGTCCAACGCTGGGATGTAGTGATGAGATTAACTCTGACTACTGAAAACAACACCTCATTTGTTATCTAAATCTTACCAATCAGCCTGAATGTTTCCCCTTGCTGTTTTATACGCCTTAAACCACTATTGTTTATTTCAGTCACAAACTTCTACCAACTCTGCTAGGGCTGTGAAAGTAAGTTGAATAGCCTTTTTATTCTATTTTTATTGCTGTGTACAAGTATAAAAGCGGTATTAGCCCAGCCTTTGGCACTGTATTTTGTTCTATCCTCTTAGATGTTTAAATAGAACCAGTAGCTTGATGTTAGATGTGCTACACTAGGTATTAATAGTGTCTGAATGCCCTATTTGACTCTAAGGGAGTGTCAAAAACAGGGTCATGCTGGTGTTATAAATCATATAGAACATAACTGAGAAAACGATAATGTCAAAAAAAATGTAGGAAAATCCCATGGTCTCACAATATCATTTTACCAATCCCTGACAGCTGCATGCACTAATTCCCCTAAACTCTCTCTCTACTCTCTAACAGACATTTTTGAAATGAACTTTTTTCATACAGTCCATATTCTAAGCTGGAAAGGTAATACTCAAGCTGTGCTGCATCATTTTGTGCTCTGCTGTAAGTGCTTGTGTCTTCTAGAGTATTGGGTGGTTTCACCTCTGTCTGTATAGTGCTGTAGCTCCACTCTTCAGACCGTTGCTTGTTGTAGTCTAAATCTAGGTCATGGCAATAGTGTGATAGAGGAGAAGTAGCCAAACGCAGAGACTTCAGGCTAACTTCTCTTCTGCTGGACTGAGCTAGCTATATTGCCTTTCATGCATTTTAATGGCAGCTGAGAAGGAAAACAATGCTGTGTTGTAATTGTACTGTTGCTTTCCGCCTGCTAGTTACCAGAATAATAATTGGCTAATGTGCAATGCAAATGGCATTCTATTTCCCATAGTAGCCTATATAGGTCACAAATACACAGCCTGGGTGTGTACATCTGTGCTGTCATTTACATGGGACAAATACAATGCACAAGTTAAATATTCAATACAGGCTTGCAGTTAGGGTACTATTAGTTGTCATGAATTAGTGTTAGTATAAATGCAATTACTTGGAACTGTACTAAATCAGAGGATGCAGAAATATGGAGTAAAAATACAACATTTTTCAATGGGGACTGGTGTGTAGCTCCGAACTTGTATGCAGTATACACATCATGCATAGTGTAGTCAGTATAAATGCCAGATGAAGGACACAAGATAGGCATCTAAGCTGCAGGCCCATGATGAGTTCACTGGGAGTGTCTTGTGACCAACTATCAAGGGACATGTTGGTGAACCACTTCTGTCACTAGTGGTTAGTCTCAAAGCCCAGGGAGACCTACTTGTAGACCAACTAACAGAAGAACAATCCGGACTAAAGAGTTCCTGCTTCTTCTCTCTAAACGTGGTGTTGCTCTACCTGAAAAAAGCAAAAGCAAACCAGCACCATATCAGAGGATACTCAAAGGTGGCGCCTTGTATTCATTCTGCCTTTCATTCCACTAGGATGTGTCATGGAAGTGTGTGTTCATGTGTTTTAGCCAGAGCCTCCTAAGAAGCAGTCTAACTGGCGGAAGAAACATGAAGACTTCATTGCCACCATCAGAGCTGCCAAGGGCATCACTCAGATCATGAAGGATGGAGGGCCTTTACCCCCTCCTCCACCCCCCAGCTACGACCCAGGTAACACTTTACCCCTCTTCCAGCCCTCATCTATGAACCAGGTAACATTTTACCCCCTCCTCTGTAGTCAAGGGGGTAAAAGCATAGAATTAATGTGCATTTATGAAGTTAAAGCATTAATAATTAATATATTTCCTTTTCTCCCCTGTTGCAATAGTCTGAGTTGAGAACGGAGAAATGCTTAATAAATGCGTATAGAGGATTGATAGTATAGACGTTGTTGATATTTCCTATCTATCTATCTATCTGACCCCATAATGGTCATTGATCCGTGTGTGTAAACAGCTACGGAATGAAATGCTAGAGCGACCCGGCGAAACTTAATCGCTACTCGCAATATTTAGAAAACAGTGCGTAGGCTACCTAGCTTGAACTGTGTGCGTGATAAGGGCTGAAACTTAAGAGCAGGCCGCAACAAGATAGCTTACGTTCCCATTAATGACTCCACCGGAGATGTTCTGGGAAATGATTTAGAATGTCAGTCAGAACTTAGTAAAGAGAATAATATTTAATTCCAGATAAAGGGCATCGAAGTACAATGCTTTAACCGGACACAGAATTACACAATACAATACCAAGAATTACATGTCGTCTATACTATGATCTACGCATGTCTTATACGGTTCAGTATATTTCTCAACATTTATTCAACACATTTACTATGGCGCGCACTGAACGTGGGTCAGGAGAATCGTTAAAGAGAACTCATCTGATTAACCTTAAACAAAGGCTTATATTCCACCGAGAGGTGACGCCCACTTATCTCCCGCTGCATACGAAATTAAGATCAGTTCACTGGCTGGAATTGGAAAACAAAGGAGTACATCAACAATTAGATTATGCGTCGCCTTGGCGGTGCTATCCGGGCTGTAACAAAAGGGCTGAGTTATAACATGTGAATATGCTTCACCGTAGAAAGCTAGCATTTGTCTCTTCTAGTCACTCTGTGGAGAAAATCATATAGTCTTGCATGTAGAAAAAACAAAAACTCCCTTTATGGGATGATCCGTCAAGCCCCAAAATGACATATCATGATATACAGTATAATGTTGAGTTCTCAGCTTCTTGTTGACTACCCATAGTGGGGGGTTTGCCCCCCCTTCCTTCCGGGTCTCACTCCGGCAGTCGTCAAGAGTGTGAGAGACTGCTAGTCCTTAGACAGCTGCTATAATCAGTCTTGTGAAACATCTAAAAATCCACTACACCTCCACCCCCCATCTATGACCCAGGCAACACTTTACCCCCTCTTCCACCCCCCATCTATGACCCAGGTAACACTTTACCCCCTCTTCCACCCCCCATATATGACCCAGGTCTGATACTCCTTCCATTTCAATATTATCACTTGCACAGTGCTCCTTGGGGTGTTTAAAGCTTGGGAAATCTTTCTGTATCCAAATCCGGCTTTAAACTTCTCCACAACAGTATCTCGGACCTGCCTGGTGTGTTCCTTGTTCTTCATGATGCCCTCTGTGCTTTAACGGACCTCTGAGACTATCACAGAGCAGGTGCATTTATACAGAGACTTGATTACACACAGGTGGATTCTATTTATCATCATTAGTCATTTAGGTCAACATTGGATCATTCAGAGATCCTCACTGAACTTCTAGAGAGAGTTTGCTGCACTGAAAGTAAAGTGGCTGAATAATTTTTCTCGCCCAATTTGTCAGTTTTTTATTTGTTAAAAAAGTTTGAAATATCCAATAAATTTTGTTCCACTTCATGATTGTGTCCGTCTTGTTGTTGCTTCTTCACAAAAAATCACAGTTTCATATTTTTATGTTTGAAGCCTGAAATGTGGCAAATGGTCGAAATGTTCAAGGGGGCCGAATACTTTCGCAAGGCACTGTATCTACCGCTAAAGAATTTTGCTAATTTCCCTTTGAACCATACAGACAATAGCCAGTGTTTGTGCTATTCTTTGTTTAATCCAGTGTCTATGTTTGTGTTGTTCCAGATTATATCCAGTGTCCGTACTGCGAGCGGAGGTTCAGTGAGAATGCAGCAGACAGACACATGAAGTTCTGTAAGGAGCAGCATGCTCGCATGCAGAACAAGGCCAAAGTACCTGGAGCTAAAGTACCTGGAGCAGTGGAAGCCAAGACACCTCCTGCACGCACCTCGGTAGGATGTACAGCACTAGCTACTTAAGTATGGGGCAGCAGAGAAGCTAGCCTAAACTCTGCATTTAGCTAGCCCTCCTCTATCACACTAACAGGATGACCAAGATTTTTATTACAACAACTAGGGAAAGGAGCAGTGTGTGTGTATTTATATATATACAGTGCCTTGCGAAAGTTTTCGGCCTCCTTGAACTTTTCAACCTTTTGCCACATTTCAGGCTTCAAACATAAAGATATGAAACTGTAATTTTTTGTGAAGAAACAACAACAAGTGGGACACAATCATGAAGTGGAACGAAATTTATTGGATATTTCAATCTTTTTTAACAACTAAAAAACTGAAGAATTGGGCAACCAAAATTATTCAGCCCCCTTAAGTTAATACTTTGTAGTGCCACCTTTTGCTGCGATTACAGCTGTAAGTTGCTTGGGGTATGACTCTATCAGTTTTGCACATCGGGAGACGGAAATTTTTGCCCATTCCTCCTTGCAAAACAGCTCGAGCTCAGTGAGGTTGGATGGAGAGCGTTTGTGAACAGCAGTTTTCAGTTCTTTCCACAGATTCCTTGATTGGATTCAGGTTTGGACTTTGACTTGGCCATTCTAACACCTGGATATGTTTTTTTGTGAACCATTCCATTGTAGATTTTGCTTTATGTTTTGGATCATTGTCTTGTTGGAAGACAAATCTCCATCCCAGTCTCAGGTCTTTTGCAGACTCCATCAGGTTTTCTTCCAGAATGGTCCTGTATTTGGCTCCATCCATCTTCCCATCAATTTTAGCCATCTTCCCTGTCCCTGCTGAAGAAAAGCAGGCCCAAA
>JACXGM010005485.1:0-17756 GCA_016801145.1 Umbra pygmaea | reverse complement strand
AGTGTTCAGGGTGATGAGCTGTGTTGCTTTTACGCCAAACATAACATTTTGCATTGTTGCCAAAAAGTTCGATTTTGGTTTCATCTGACCAGAGCACCTTCTTCCACATGTCTGGTGTGTCTCCCAGGTGGCTTGTGGCAAACTTTAAATGACACTTTTTATGGATATCTTTCAGAAATGGCTTTCTTCTTGCCACTCTTCCATAAAGGCCAGATTTGTGCAGTATACGACTGATTGTTGTCCTATGAACAGACTCGCCCACTTCAGCTGTAGATCTCTGCAGTTCATCCAGAGTGATCATGGGCCTCTTGGCTGCATCTCTGATCAGTCTTCTCCTTGTATGAGCTGAAGGTTTAGAGGGACGGCCGGGTCTTGGTAGATTTGCAGTGGTCTGATACTCCTTCCACTTCAATATTATCGCTTGCACAGTGCTCCTTGGGATGTTTAAAGCTTGGGAAATCTTTCTGTATCCAAATCCGACTTTAAACTTCTCCACAACAGTATCTGGGACCTGCCTGGTGTGTTCCTTGTTCTTCATGATGCTCTCTGTGCTTTCAACGGACCTCTGAGACTATCACAGAGCAGGTGCATATATACAGAGACTTGATTACACACAGGTGGATTCTATTTATCATCATTAGTCATTTAGGTCAACATTGGATCATTCAGAGATCCTCACTGAACTTCTGGAGAGAGTTTGCTGCACTGAAAGTAAAGGGGCTGAATAATTTTGCTTGCCCAATTTGTCAGTTTTTTATTTGTTAAAAAAGTTTGAAATATCCAATAAATTTCGTACCACTTCATGATTGTGTCCCACTTGTTGTTGCTTCTTCACAAAAAATTACAGTTTTATATCTTTATGTTTGAAGCCTGAAATGTGGCAAAAGTTTGAAATGTTCAAGGGGGCCGAATACTTTTGCAAGGCACAGTACATGTTTGTTTGGCTCTATAAGTGTGTGAGCCGCCCACACAACATAGAAAAACGTGTTTGTGTGTACGCTGCTTCTCTAGTTCAAGCCTCCCGCTCCTGTAAAGAAGACTGTGTGTGCTGCTGTGCCCACCGCATCCTCCCGTTTACCCCAGAGAGCTGGCCTGGCACAGCCGTCAGGTAGCCCTGCCTCACACACACTGTCTCACATTCATCAAGGTGCAGAGGTTTGTAAAACCCAGGGTTTATTTCACATGTTAGTGTCTATTTCTGCTCATCCTCCAATAGAACACAGTCTCTTTTTGTTTCTTGAGAACAATTAAGTCACCTGAACCTAGTCCTCTTGGCTAAAATCAAAACAACCTTTCAGGCTGGGCACATCAGTCATTTATATACAATATCCCTGTATCAAAGCCAGCTTTCTGCAGCTGTCATGTGTTCCTGTCTACAGCCTGTGTGTCTCTTCTCTCCCTGCAGGGATCCCAGCCAGTAAAGTCCCATCTGCAGGGTCAGTGAGAAGCACTCTATCTGGTGTCTCTCCTCAGCGCACGGCCACTTCCGGGCTCACTAGTCCACCTTCAGGGTTAGTATAGGACAGCAGAGGTACAGTGTGTCTTTAGCACAACAATGTTCATTTCTATTAACACAATACTGGCGTTTGTTCAGTCCATGTATATTTGAAGCAAAAAAATGGCACTCACAAGTCGTGTCTTTCTAATTTAATTTAAATATAGCCATGGGAGTTTTTAATGACCACAGAGAATCAGGACACACATTTAACGCCCCATTCGAAAGACGGCACCCTACGCAGTGCAGATTTCCCCTTTAGAAGCAAACCAGCAGTGGAATACAGGGCGCTATGCTGCTGGCAAGTATTGTTGAAAACATTAGAGCTCACATTTCTAACTCTACACTAAAAGGCAACGTTGACTATAAGCACTTTTTGACACCAGTTGAAGTAAATATGCCTTTATAAAATTAGTGTTTGAATATTATCATGATGTAAAAAGAAGTGAATTTTTGATCACATTTTAACACTTTCAATGTTTCTGACCAATTTTTGATGAATATAACCAATGAAAAATAATTTGCAATTAAAGTCAATATTCAAATAAATCATTAAATGATTGTTTGTACAGTAAACAGGAAATGCCTTTTTACAATATGTCCTGTAGCTATTACTAGGCTGGTGGCTAACTGATTACTGCCCCTTTTTGACTGCAGGGCTAGCCCAGGCCAGCCAGCATCTAGCATGGCGCTGGGCTGTCACGGGTTGTCAGGGTTTTGTTCCCATAGCTGAGTTTTGTGACTGGGACTGGCTTAATTCCAGAGAAAGGCTGGTGACATTTTTAAGGCAGCGAATAGGGGTGTAGAATTGCGCTGGTGAGAAGGCTACTTCCTCTTTCAGATACATGCTTATAGAGCTAAATAAACCTATTTCTTAATATTTTAGAAATATGAAAAACGATTCCTGTAAGATAAAGTTTCACTACACTACATTGTTTTTCAGATTATTATGCAAATTGGAATTAAGTGTCAAACACTAAATATTTTGTTTTTCAATCAAATTAATTGAGCAAGGTTACTGCCAGACAAATTAATTGGATTTAGAGAGCAGCTGCTAAAATACCATTACAAAGCAGCAAAAAGCTGCTGGTGCGTATTCAGCCGACCCTAACCAATGCTCAAGCAGAAACGGTTGCAGTTGTCACAGAAATATATGAAGACTAATTTTCAAAAAGTCTTGTTTACTGATGAGTGTCATGCAACCCTGGAGTGTAGAGAGAGTTATAGAACCGGCCTGTCATCAGACAGCCAAAACATTATGACAGGTGGAACCGAGCCTTATTATTGGCTGAGCCGAATAAGCCCCACCCCTTTCTCATTCCCTTTCCGCTCCTCTTGTGCGTTCTGATTGGTCCATTGTGTGCTCCTCCCCTCCTGTGTTCCCGATTGGACCTTTGTACACTCCTCCCAGAAACACCATCTGTCAAAAGTTTGATGAGAGGAGTTCAGCCTTGTTATTGGTCCATTGTACATCATGCCCCTAAACTGGGCTGTCACGAGTTTGATAAAAGGTTCTTTGTTCAGCTATTGGTTGAATCTTTTTAAATTCACCATCACTCTGCAATGCCCTACTGAGCCCACTACAACATCATCCAAATATTTGAGTCAAGGACATAGTGTAAATATAAGTCTCCTAAGTAGATGACCATCAGGGTATTTTGGTAATAGGTGTTCTTGACCATTAGGTTATGTAAACATGTTCTCTATGGTTCTCAGGTGTAACCTTCTAACTTAGGGTGTTTGTGCAGGTGTCTAGAAGATCATAAAAGCAATTGTGAGAGTAATTGTCAGTTAGTTGTGTGTTTGCAAGTCTCTCTATGGCACAAGCAAATTTAGTTGTTTGACAGATCTTGCTTCAATGTTTAAATTTGTCTGTCTTGAGTCATTCAAATGGACCAAGGTTCTAGAAGATCATAACATAATGTCTATTACTATGTGTGTGAGAGTTGTGTAATAACGTTCTAGATATGGATTATCATAGATCATAGATTTTGAAAAAGGTTCCTATTTACCACCTCAGTACTTGGCTTGGCAGATTTTCATGTAGTACATAGATTCTAAAACCCAAAATATTCCAAATGTGATTTTGCTACATAGCCAATGTGCTCCTCTCCATTTACAGTGTTTTTAAGGGAACACCAAGACATTTTTAAACGACCCCAAATAAATGTTACCTAGATAAATCCTTTAACAGGCAGGTTTCTGTGTTGAACAGAAATGGCTAGATTGTGTTGTATGCATATCCCTAGCTAATGGTGCATGCTCTGTCTGTGATCCATAGCGGTGTTGTCTCCCGCATTTTTGGTTCTTACAACTCGGTCTAATGTCTCGTGTTTTTGTGAAGTCTGTTGTGAAGTTTCTCTCCTGTGTTTTGTCGAGTCTCGTCTGTCTATAATGTTTGATCTCTACAAAGCAATTGGCATTGCACTTATAATATAATGGACTATTAACATCCACTCTGTGCTGGCACAAGAGATCAGTGACCGAGGGCCGCTCACCTACAGCTGTGAGGTCCTCTATCTTCTGCAAACAGAATCCAGCGATTACACTCCTGCCGAAGGTAAAACAGAGGCAAAGAGGTAGACGAGGCAGAGAGTGCGAACCAGACTTCAAAAGCGTCCCTTCAGACCCCCTCTCCCCTCCATCATATTGGCGAATGTCCGCTCCCTACGGAACAAAATGGACCTGCTGCACGCCAAGTGGCTGACGGAGAGAGCGTTCAAAGATGCTTGCATCATCGCACTGACTGAATCCTGGGGCCTATACTATGAAGCAAGTTCAACATGCCCTGAATTTCTTTTTATTACCTGGCTTCACTGAAACTAATTATTGCGATCTAGATAAGAGACAGTGGTTATCAATTCGTTAAATCAACCCAGGATTTCCCAGTCTAGTGACAAGCATGTTCACATGAAAGGGGCGGTGTGTGCATCGGACCAATCGCAGACACGGACAAGTCTATGAGAGCCATATAATTTGCTCAACTGTAGTAAATGATTTTTTTATAGAAATATGAAGAGCATAAAAAAATATAATTCAGACATAAGCAGGAAGGAAATCTGTGAAAAAATTGCCACCCATGTATTTATGAATGCTTCAGGCTCATCGATATCACTGTATATAATTATAATTGTGTATTCCTTTAAACCAATGTGTTGCTTAATGCTGATCATGTATAACAGTTTTATTTATCGTATTCTTTCATTTGCGACCCTGACAGTGTTAAACGGTCATGGGAGCAAATAAAAAATGTACAGGGTGTGTAAATGAATCGATGTCAAAATACTTGTTTGTTCAACATGTATGTACTGTCTCTACGGTGAAAAGGTATACATTGATTTTGGTCTGTATCAAACAGACCATACATTAACCCTTTAATGTCCCTGCTGCGAAAAAAACCATTGTGTGCTCTACCAAACAGTTGAGTCGAACATTAAAGGGTTAAAGTACCTGTCACAAACACAACACTATGCGTAAAGTCTGTGGAACTGTAAGCGCACAACTTGGATGTATCCCACTGCACTGGCACATACGGCTCAAGAAGCTGACAAAGACACGTCACTCCCTCCGCTGAGAATCTATATATTTAATAAATATTCTCATCAGAGAAAACCAATGGCGACTCCCAGAATGGGGACCCATTTTTTTTATAGAGAATTGATTGGTCAGTAGGCGGTGCTTTTGTTCAGGTTAATCGATTATCTCCGGAGCAGGGTAGATTCGCAGCATAAGTTACCATGGCGATGTAACCCGGTAACAGGTGACCCAACGTTGTGCTACTGAAAATCCAGGGTTAAACCTGAAGTTAGCTTGCTAACCCCAAATCTTGCTTCGTAGTATATGCCCCTGGTTGGACGAGGAGATCTCAGATACCGAGGTCAGTCTTGATTATTTTACCATCATAAGGGCCGACAGGACCAGTCAGTTGGGAAAGGGGAGAGGTGGCGGGTCTGTGTCTACACTAACAGGTGGGGTGAGAAAATCAAAGTCCATAACAGGGCATGCACACTGGACATGGAGATGCTGACCCTGTCCATGCATCCCTTTTCCCTTCAGAGGGAATGCAGCCTCGGTGATGTACTGCCATCTTTCCAACAGTAAGTGGATGTTCCCACAAGCAAAGAAAACACTCTGGACCTGTGTTATTACCACCACTGTTCTGACAAAAACCATCAGCAGATACCCGCATTCTAAACCCTGGATCACCCCCCGTATCAAGCACACTCTCAAAGGAAAACAGAAAGCTTTCAAGCAGAAGGACAGGACCCTTCTCAAACTGCTTAATAGACAGACAAAAAATGACATCATGAAAGCCAAAAGGAAATCAAAAAATAAACTGGAAGAGGAATTTAGTAACATAAACACAAAACAAGCTTTTCAAACAGTCAACATGTTAACCGGACAGGAACAAAAACAGAACCACATCACAGCATCAGACCCATTAACCTCTGCCAAGTCAAGTCAAGCCAACACCCTCAACAGCTTCTTTGCCCGGTTTGACACTCACAACTACTCTGATACATGCAAGGACTTGTTCAGCGCCCTCCCTCGCCAAGACTGCACATACCCCCCCTTCACAGAGGAGGATGTTCGACAGCAGCTGGCCAGGTGCAAACCTGGCAAGGCAACAGGGCCAGACGGCCTCCCAGCCAGGGTGCTTAGCTCTGTGCCATGGAGCTCTCTCCCATCTTCCATACCATCATCTGGGAATCATATAGGACGGCCTCAATACCCATCCTCTGGAAAACCTCAACGATTGCACCCATCCCAAAGAAACCCCGTCCCTCAGAGCCCAACCACTATCGACCGATTGCACTCACACCCATAATCATGAAATGTCTGGAAAAATGTATCCTCTACCTCATCCTGCCAACATCTGGACCATCACAGTGTATCAGGACTCACAATGGTGTCAGGACAGTTACCTTCAACTAAACGGACAACAAAAGAGCTGGTCATGTACACGTCCAAATCACCACCTGGACTGAGCCATACCCTCATCCACGGCCAACCAGTTGAAAAGGTCAGCAATTTTAAATACATGGGACTCATTATAGACAAACACAATTTTAAGGAACATGTCACTGCTATTCAGAACAAAGACTACATTTTATACACAAACTGAAAGCCCTTTCTGTTGCCCCCCACCTCCTGCTCCTACTTTATAAAAGCATCATCCAACCCACTCTGCTGTACTGCTCACCCTGTTTTTATACAGACACCTGCAAAAACAAAGTCCTAAATAAAACCACATATATTGCCTCTAAGATAATCAGTCTCCCCACACCCAGCCTATCAGACATGAACGACACAACCATCACACGCCTAGCACGTACAATAGCAGCTGATACAGACCATCCCCTGGATCAGTTCTTCACACTACTCCCATCCGGCCACAGATACAGAGCACTGAACTGGACTAAGGCCTATTTCAAAACAAAGTTATGTATATGTATTTGCATATGTGTTACAGGTTCTGTGTGTTTTTATGTGTTGCTGTGCTATGGAACATGAAAAGAAGATGGAAATGATTATCCCTATAGGACATTAAAGATTCTCTATCACTTAGGTTCAACTCCAAAGATCTGTATCTGTCTTTGTTTGTGAGTATGTGTGGCTTCTACAGAGGGTCATTAAAAACCGTTAGCCGATCATTAAAACACTAGTTTGCCTGGTCTAGAGGCTGTTATTTCTGCTAAAGGAGGCTCAAATAAATATGGATGTGATATTTCTGTTGGGGTGCCCAAATTTATGCACCTGTCTAATTTTGTTTTGATGCATATTGCACATGCTATGTTCATCCAATAAACCTCATTTCACCACCAAAATGTTACTGTGTCCTTCATTTATTTGATAGATCAAAATGAAATTGCTGATCCAAACACCCAATTATTTATAAATGAAAATCATGGAAATTGCCAGGGGTGCCTGAACTTTTGCATACGACTGTAAAATCCTGTGAAGAAGTAAGATGCATGATATTTAAGCAGTCCCCTGTCTCATTGTTTGTGCTGTTTTGCTCTCAGTGTTGGAGGTATGCCCCGTCCTACGGCCTATGGCTCAGTGAAGACCTCCCAGACCTCCCAGTCTTCAGGGAGGCTCAATAACAGGAAAGCCTCCAACCCAGAAACCTCCAACTCCAGGTAGTAAACACTGCTCCCTTGCGGCTTGTTGGGATGTGTTTAATTACTGTGTGTCATTTAACCTCTGCAATGGTCTCTCTCTCTAACGCTCTTTTACTTAATTTGTTTTAGTCATTTTTGCCTTTTATCTTCTCATTTTTCCACTCCCTGTTTTGCTCCACTCCAGGAATGATTCAAAAAGTGAGACTGCTAATGGTGGATTGATGACAAAGTTCTGCCATGAGTGTGGAACCAAGTACCCCGTAGACTGGGCTAAGTTCTGCTGTGAGTGCGGGGTCCGCAGGATGGGTATTTAAAGCAGGAGGACGGGACAAGGCAGGTTCAATTGGAAGTGCAATATGATTGACTACTGAATTTAGGAAAGGGAGTGTAATCTAAAACCATAAAGAGGAAGAGTGTGAGATTTGACACGTTTCACTGGTGTTAAATAGGTTTGGTACAGGTCAGGTTTCTTAAATCCTTTTCAATACACAATTCAGCATATCCAATATACTGCAAGGCTTTGAACCTTACTAGTAATATCCTCACCACATACTGTACTTAGTCCAAGGACATCATTTTATTCATATGATTTTTTAATTTTGTCTCTGTGGTTTTGCTAAACCATCTATGTTTGGTTTCGGTATGTTGTGTTGGTAAAAAAGTGTGTTTTGTTCAGTTTTCAAACATTTTCTGTGTTTAGTTAAGTGTTCATTTTCGACCAGTATTGAATCTAATTTAGGGTTCAGTCTGGTATGGGCGCTAACTAGTCCTGAACAACACCAAGGATACTTTCTGACGGTTTCCTGAACAAGTTGAGGAGCCTGTAGAGGCAGAATCACAGCAGTATAGTGATACTCAGTGTAGTAGAAGAGCAACAAAGCCACTTCTGCTGTAGCCTAATAATAACACATCCCATTCTACTTCAATGGATGAGGCTGATGTGGTTCATTTAGCTCAGGTGGGTAACTTTACACCAATACAAAGTCCTATCAAGTTTCATCAATATCATCAATGTTATCTTTATTATATGATCCTGTATAGAAACATTTCACTTGTCATTTTAATAAACTTGCCAGGACTGTAAATGATCCCTGATGCAAACATTATTTACATGATATGCAATGCGTGCCTGACTGAAAATGAGAATTTTTATTGGATACTGACTGTCTACACGCAGTAAACTGGAAGTGCTTTAATGCCACTTTCATCCTTTACATTTAACAATAAATATTAATGAAGAACTGGCTGTGCATTTGTCTGTCAGGTATGTGTGTGTGTGCTGTTGTCTTTAGCTAGTAAAAATGTGCAGACATATTTTAGGTTTTACTTAAATGTGTAGGTTTTTAAAGGAGGAATACACTGTAGAAGTATTTGCAACTGACATTATACAGTACAAGCTATACTGTACATGGATAAGGCAATATTCACTTATTTTACTTTGGTTTTCCATCCCATACAGTGTTTGTACCCAGCCTATAATGGGCCACACATTAGGGACCTGTGCAAAAAATCAATAAAATTAAATTAACAATGAAATTGCATAATTCACCCACAGAGCTGATTTATGTTTAATTAATCCAAACGATACACGTCTCCTTACAGGCTGCCAAAAATATTTAGCAGCAGAAGGAAAAGTTTGGCACATTGACATATGGCAAAAGTTAGCAAATGTAATGTAATACTTCACATTTTACCTTGAATTATGCCATGTAAATATATCTTAGTTAAAATGACTTGAACCAAATCAAAGGAGCCCTCTGTGTGCCAGGTTGGAATTTGGTTATGATTAATTCAGTCAATAGCAAAAGAAACACAACAAAACCTAATTTTAAATAAAGCATCTGATATATTTTACTATTTACTCTCAATAATGAGTTAAGACCTGACTGGGTTTAGTTTTTCTTGTTTGGGTAGGAAGCCAGCCCTGTCCATACCTGTTATGACAGGAAATCGGAACTGTAACTAAAGATGTCCAACTCACTCTGCACAATACAGGCAAAACTATGGACCGTCTTTCCGGAATACTTGACAGTTATGCTCAAAAGTTTCCATACACCTGGAGAATTGGTAATAGATGTACCAGTATTAAAGAAAACACAAGTGAGCAGGCAAAACAATGTATTATTATATTTTTATTTTTTCCACTCCCAATATTCTCTAATCCTGCCTAGTCGGAAGCTCTGCAACTCCTTAGACAGATCTGTGGGATGGTGACGGGTGCGTACGGTTCATCAAACCACATCGCCCAGCCGCCGATTCTTTTCACACAGGGAACTCAAAACGAAAGCCTTTATTCAGATCACGTTCACCAACTGTACTTCCGCGATTGAACCCACTCGTGCCCGATTTGGACACGAGTCGCTGGAGAGCGACATAGCAGAATAGATAATCTGACTTATCTAACCCAAATCCTGGGCAGAACTATGCCAGTTTGCACTAGCTTGTGCTTCAAGGCCCGGGGAAAGTCAGAGAACCCATAGTCAGGCTCGAACCTGCGACTATCACGAAATAGACTGGCGTGCAATGCAGCGATTTAGCCCACTATGGCACGCAGACCCCATGTTTTTTTAATCTCATGGGAGTCATATTCAACTGTAGGTCATAACAGAATAGCACAATCATAAAACTAAACATGGCAACAAACAAAATAATGAAATGACCCATGATCAAAAGTCTGCATACCCCCAGTTCTCAATACAGTGTATTGCCCACTTTAGCAGCAATGACAGCGTGCAGTCATTGAAAGTCTTTGGTCTTCTTGCATGAACCGCATGTTTGAGATATGCCAAAGGTGCAAAAACAACTGTGATAATGAATGGCTTCATATGATCATTATCCTTACATAAATGTCAGATTTTTTGCATGAAAAGTCATATTTTCTGCCAGTGTATGCAAACCTAATGAGCACAACTAGTCTGTACACAAGGGATTACGCAATACAGTAAAATGCAAAAGCTGCAGAAATTGCCAGCTACCTCTTCTAAATCAATAGTACCATAATAGTAATGAGTATGTAATTTGTGAATAATATTGCTAAATACTGATTACTAAAATTAATGCTTGTTACATTAGAGGCAGAATCTTTCATTTCTATATACATTTTTGCATATAAATTAACAGTTTAATCATTGAGTCTTGAAAAATATATCATTTATAAATGCCTCTAAAAAGAGCTTGTTTCACTCTAACATTTGTAAACAATGTAAACAAATACTGTTATATCACAAATAGCAATAATGGTTAAACTATGGTTCATATAATGGATTGTTATACCTATCTTCCTTAGTTCTATGAGTTTCGATTAGTTATATTTGTCCAGACCAATCCATCATCTTCTGACTAAAACACTGGATATCATCGGGCATCATGCCATGCAAAGTACCATAGAAACTTTGCTATCAAGACAGACATAATTCATGAAATAAGGGGTAAAAAATGGCTGAATTTGAAATGTGCTAACTTGGATTTCTAGTTCTTCGGAAGGCTGTGTTGGTTATTAAGACATCAGAGTTGAAAGCAAACATCCATGACAGAATAGGCTTTTAAACTGTCACTCTGTAATCATGAAGCAACTCAAACATATCACACCCAAAGCCATTCTCTGGAGCTGAATTCACTCTCAAGAGTCTCACTGCTCAAAATCGAAAGTGTGGCTCCTCTATCAGCCTTGCATTGTTGTTTTTTCATTATTACCCTGCGCCAAAACTTTTTGGGGGGGACACGAGAGTTTCATCAGTGCACCAGACCACACTTCTCACGTTTAAGTTATCACATAGAGATTCTTTCCCTTTTGTCTATTTTAGTCATTCAGTAGAACATTTATTTAGTAGACGTTTATGCTACATTTTTTTTAGGACTACACTACCTTATACAGCTTTTCTGTAAGCTTGTTGAGCCTTGGCATGTTGAGCTCCGCCTCTCATGTTTGTCATCCATATCTCTCAGTCAGCAGTCAGGGACATGTAGCATAGTTTCAGTCCTTCCAAAAACACCTTCAGTTTACACCGCTTCCTTCTGCCATTTTTCTTCTTTTTCTCTGGTTGATGCCTTTTTTTATTGTCCACTCCGGTGTAATCCCTCTGCCCTTGTCCCTCCACGGTCCCTCTGGATTCCCCTCCACCTACTCTTCCTGGGGTCGGATTTGTCCTCTGATGGGTGGTGGTTGGGAAACACGAACATTGACAACAATCATATGATCAAGTAATGCCCATGCACAGTAATAATAGAGTGAATATAGGAATATTGGGTGTGCAAAAAGCACTGAATAGGAAAATAAATGACAATTATACCATGAAAGACATAATGTGAATATAATGAATTGGTTATTGATGAATCAATGGATCTCACCTGTTTTTGAGGACAGTCAAGTGAAGATGAGATGAGATCCTGTAGCTCATAGAGCTTAATGAGTTTGTGATGGCTACGTATCATGTTGCAGATGGACTGTATCTCCTACAAAACAGTGTAACCTGAGTCATCCACATGATTACAATGCCGGCAGTAGACATTCAAGTCAATGTTCGATTGTTGGTGTCTACTCTAATGATGCAGTTTCAACTCAAAACCAGCAGGGGTAGTAAGATTGCAGCTGTGTAAGCCTGCTTGGGAGGACCCATGGACATGTTAGACAAAATGAAAGATGGAAGAGAAGATTTTTAGAAGAGAGGGTGGTTGTTCATGTTTAATATACTCACTTTATCCTTCTCACATTCAGGGATTTCTTTTCGTTTGCAGCTTATATTCACTGTTAG
Organism: Umbra pygmaea; assembly: GCA_016801145.1. NCBI lineage: Eukaryota > Metazoa > Chordata > Actinopteri > Esociformes > Umbridae > Umbra > Umbra pygmaea. The sequence continues at coordinate 5,385 of JACXGM010005485.1, read as the reverse complement.
TGATTGAGTGATGAGGTTCTCCTAGAATTGGGAGTAGGGTGCTCTGTTTAACATAGGGCATAATGTTTAAAATCTGTCCAACACATTGAGACCTCGGCCACTTACATGGTGCTGAAGGAGGGGGAAAATGATATTGGTGAAGTCCATAGAGATCTCGCTCACTTTCGTAATGCGTTCAGATGAGGCCAGAGGTAGCAGCATGACAGACAAGACACTGATGCCAAGAAGATGCTGTGTTTATGTGCGAGAGAGAGAGAAAGACAACGAGAGACGTGTAAAACACATGTTGGAGTCATATTTAAACCCACATTTGTGTCTTGGACCTATTCACACTTTGTTTCATTTTTTTATGGACTTATTGCATAAACAAAAACACGATATGACTGAACCAAACTGCATTTCCACTTAAAACGGTTAGGCCTAAATGAATGACACCCGCCTGCAAACGTTTTATTGAGTTACACTTTCTTTAATCCACTTCGTCAAAGTTCCCATTTTTCATATTGAAACACACTTTGCACAATTCCACGATTCCCGTATTCCCAAAGTTAGTTTCAGTATTCATAATTAATTGTGAGTTTCAATATGACTATAAAGAAAGGGGATTCCCCATAGAAAACTATATAACGACCCGACACGACTCTCGGTCACGTCAGTCAGCGCAGCACTGCACAGGGAAGAAAATTAAGTCTAAGAAGGTAATCCTATATATATATTTATAGTAGATAAACTTGTTTACTATGATTTTATTTGGTGTTTTACTTATAAATAAAGTCAACCTGTGTGACATTAAGTAAATCCAGTGATATGCGAATTATGTTCAAAGCATTGAAAACCTAGCCTATATTGTGTTTTTTAAGGCTGTGCGTCATAAATGAACTTCGGCTATGCTATAATATATGTTACCTTACATTTGTATGTAGGCTACTATTCTTGGATCTTACTCGCAAAAAGATTGCCACTCCCACCACTTACCCTGGCTACGTGGTTTCTTTTTCCATACATTTACAGCAGTTCACTCGTTGTGTTTCTCATCGATACTCATTGAATCCCCTTCTGTGACCTATAGCGTAAGTCATGTTTGTCTTGTCAGTCTCCCTCCATTCAGACCGTCCGTCACTGATTATGCCATAAGCTTTCACTTTCCCGCACAACACTATTACGCTATCAAGATACCCAAGCTAACAATAAATGTTCTCACAACTTAGTGAATGTTCACTTAAGGATTTTCATTAGGTCATCATTAAATGACTATCTGATCTGCATGTTTCCGTTTTTTGCAATGAATGTGTTTCCAATAGACCCTTTTTTTGTGACTATTCCTTATTTGGGGAGGGGGCTGGTCACACTGGGTATCAATGAAAAAAAGCTCCACTCCCCAATGCATAAAAGTATTTAGTATAAGACCATGAACAAAATGCTTAGAAGGGTGGTTAAATAGCTAAATAATCTTGAACATTTCAGTTAGACATTTCAAGCATAAAACAGATATGATTCCTGTTTTACTTGTTGGGGAGGCATTTTGCAATACACTGCATATTTCTACCTGAAAGTACGTATCTTTTGTACGCATCTCGATTCAGCACTGTAATATAAGGGTGTACCATAAAACAAATTAGGGAAAGACAGAATACATTGAATTTAGAAAACCTGGAAAAAAATTAGCCCCTCTAATAAAAATTGCACTTCCCTCCCATCTGCGCCCTGAAAAAAACATCCTCCCAGAGAAAAAATAAAAGTTCCAACACCCTTTCCCGATTTTAACGATTTTCCCTACCCAATAAATATTAATATGTCCCTTAATGTAAAAGATAACCTACCCAGAACATGGTTAACATGTTATAAAAAATTATAATCACTGTGTGCTCTAACACACACTTCAGACTTCCAATATAAGGTCAAGTCAAGGGCGTGTGTTTGTTTCAAATTAGTGGGGAATCTTTTTTCCATTCTATCGATGCTCTTGCCTATAAAGTATGACCTGATGCAAGTTTTTGTGCACAATAAGTTAGTTTGTATAAAATGATGTATGTACTTTCTGAACAGGATGGACACATTGTTCAATCTAACTATTACTTGCTAAACACTATAGCAGTGGTCCTCAAACCCTTCCATGGAGGGCCTAGTGTATGCAGGTTTTCACTTTTACCTTGTACAAGCCTGATGGAGTAGCTCACTAATTGGTTAGTATCTCCCCTCCCCTGGCAGTCTAGGTCCTAATTATGCTCTAATTTAAGGGAAAGACCAAAAACCAGCATACACTAGGCCCTCCATGGAAGGGTTTGAGGACCACTGCGCTATAGTATCTATATAGTATTAATGCCACAACTTGCCTCAGACAATATTGTAAAATGACCACTTTCTCCCACTTTCACTGTTTTGATACCACAGTCCTTCTCTCTGATCCTGCTGCTCCACCTGCCTCTCCCATGTCTTTGCTGCTCCCTTCTTTTATCGTTTCATTTGCTTAATAGAAGTTGACAAGTTCCAAATAGAAATATAATATATATGGCTATGCTAACATATTGTCCTGTGCATTTCTATACAGCATTAGCCTCCAATGAACAGAGACAAACCTAACTCATACCCAACATTATCTTTGATTACATTGAGCCATGACACAGACATTATGTGCATTGTCATTTCTTTGAATATTAGCCTACAATATGACCATATTATTATATGGACTAACTAATGAATGGCTTTATATTACTTCAGTGTCAATATGTTCTACTCCAATATCATTCTGCTATAGGCTTCATAGTAGCTTCTATTTGGTTTCAGAAGTTGAACAACAGGTTCTATGTGTCTTTAAGAAGAGGGGAAGGTAGCACCGTCTTAGTGTTACAAAAAATATTTTGGCAAGTTGATGCCAAAACGTTTGTGTTTTAATTTATCAATCACTTGGAGCTGAAACCTGGATTGTGTGACTTTCTAATAGTATCTCCCTCAAATAGCACCTCCCTCAAAAATGATTTTGGGTGTGCACCAGTTTACCGAAGCAGTTATTATGTAGCTACAACACAATTCTTGTAAAAATGTGACATAACAAGATAGAGACACTGTAGCCTACAATTACTAGAGCCTACCTGGCTGAAGCCCCAGTGGAGGACCAAGAAAGGCGGGTGATGGTCACTTGAAGATTTCTCACTCATTGCGCTACACTTTCCCAAATATAAGCCAGCAATGACAAAAATAAAATAAAATGTTAGAAATACAAATACTCTATCATAGTACTATAGCATATCTGAAATCCTAATATTCCCTGTTTACCTAGCTAAATAACTTGACTAATAACCATCTTGATAGCATCATTAGCAGTGGCGGGCCGTGCATTTTACACCTAAGCCTTCACTATCTTCCCAAAATGAAAACGCATTATAATAACCTCAGAATGACATTCTAGGGCTATAGGTTATTGTCATTCGGCATATAATGCACCCCATATTCATAGTGAAAATAAGTTTATTCCACTCAATAAAGGTTATTTAACACAAGGCTCAACACCTATGAGACTTACAATACACTAATTGACCCAACACGACTGAAACCATATGAATGTAACACTACGCATTATTAAACGCACATCGAGGTTTACCACGCACACTGAAAAGCACAGCCCACGACCCCTGAATCTGAAACACAGACCTTATATATACGATCTGCACATGCGTCACACCAGTAGTGATCTAAAACAAGCAGTAATAATTAACAAGTATTAACAGGCCTGGCGCCAGGATGAAGTGTGTCTGTTTATCTCCCCCTGCAAATACAGTACATGCACTAAGCCCTGTTAATTAAGGCTAGGGATGGGCCGATACCACTTTTTATGGAACGAGTACAAGTACAGAGTATTTCATTTTGGGTACTTGCTGATACGAGTACCGATAGGAGTACTTTCAAGAACTATGCCAAATGTCACATTTATCAAGCTAAAATCTGCTATTTCTTAGATGTTGATTAGCCAATTCAAATATAGAAAAGTAAATATTCCTACATATCCAGAAGAACATCATTTACATTGGAGATCAAGAATGTGTAATATTTATTAGATGTCAATGGTTTACGTCTCCTTCCCTAATTAAATGAGAGAAACACGTTTGTAAACGGAAAGCAATACACGTTTGTGTTCGAATTTGCCCTAACTAAGCATTGCAGAAGTTTTGTGTAAGATGAGAATGTCTGTTTGAAGTGACTTTCTCCAAAACAAAGATAATTACCTAATCATATTATTCTGTTAACGTATTTTATTGTTTTATTATAATCGATTCACAGAAGATGTACTATCAATGTAATCTATTGAACAAAATATACAGGTCCTTCTTAAGAAATTAGCATATTGTGATAAAGTTCATTATTTTCCATAATGTAATGATAAAAATTAAACTTTCATATATTTTAGATTCATTGCACACCAATTGAAATATTTCAGGTCATTTATTGTTTTCATACTGATGATTTTGGCATACAGCTCATGAAAACCCAAAATTCCTATCTCAAAGAATTAGCATATTTCATCTGACCAATAAAAGAAGTGTTTGGAATACAAAAAAAATTAAAGAAAAAGTCAACCTTCAAATAATTATGTTCAGTTATGCACTCAATACTTGGTCGGGAATCTTTTTTGCAGAAATGACTGCTTCAATGCGGCGTGGCATGGAGGCAATCAGCCTGTGGCACTGCTGAGGTTTGATGGAGGCCCAGGATGCTTTGATAGCGGCCTTAAGCTCATCAAGAGTGATGGGTCTTGCGTCTCTCAACTTCCTCTTCAAAATATCCCACAGATTCTCTATGGGGTTCAGGTCAGGAGAGTTGGCAGGCCAATTGAGCACAGTAATACCATGGTCAGTAAACCATTTACCAGTGGTTTTGGCACTGTGAGCAGGTGCCAGATCGTGCTGAAAAAGGAAATCTTCATCTCCATGAATCTTTTCAGCAGATGGAAGCATGAAATGCTCCAAAATCCCCTGATAGCTAGCTGCATTGACCCTGCCCTTGATAAAACACAGTGGACCAACACCAGCAGCTGACATGGCACCCAGACCATCACTGACTGTGGGTACTTGACACTGGACTTCAGGCATTTTGGCATTTCCTTCTCCCCAGTCTTCCTCCAGACTCTGGCACCTTGATTTCCGAATGACATGCAAAATTTGTTGTTGTTTTGTTGTGCTGCTTCACTGTAACCCAGGTCAGGCGCTTCTGCCGCTGTTTCTGGTTCAAAAGTGGCTTGACCTGGGGAATGCGGCACCTGTAGCCCATTTCCTGCACACGCCTGTGCACGGTGGCTCTGGATGTTTGTACTCCAGACTCAGTCCACTGCTTCCGCAGGTCATCCAAGGTCTGGAATTGGTCCTTCTCCACAATCTTCCTCAGGGTCCGGTC
>JACXGM010005484.1:20884-35156 GCA_016801145.1 Umbra pygmaea | reverse complement strand
CTGCTGAAAAGCTTCATGGAGATGAAGATTTCATTTTTCAGCACGACCTGGCACCTGCTCACAGTGCCAAAACCACTGGTAAATGGTTTACTGACCATGGTATTACTGTGCTCAATTGGCCTGCCAACTCTCCTGACCTGAACCCCATAGAGAATCTGTGGGATATTGTGAAGAGGAAGTTGAGAGAAGCAAGACCCAATACTCAAAGCATCCTGGGGCTCCGTCACACCTCAGCAGTGCCACAGGCTGATTGCCTCCATGCCACGCCACATTGAAGCAGTCATTTCTGCAAAAGGATTCCCGAGTATTGAGTGCATAACTGAACATAATTATTTGAAGGTTGACTTCTTCTTTTCTTTTTTTTGTATTATAAACACTTCTTTTATTGGTCAGATGAAATATGCTAATTCTTTGAGATAGGAATTTTGGGTTTTCATGAGCTGTATGCCAAAATCATCAGTATTAAAACAATAAATGACCTGAAATATTTCAGTTGGTGTGTAATTAATCTAAAATATATGAAATTTTTATCATTACATTATGGAAAATAATGAACTTTATCACAATATGCTAATTTGTTGAGATGGACCTGTATACATATATACATGCAACACGTATGCAGCATGCTGGAATAGAGAAAACACACAAAAAAGCTTCCTTTGAACTTGCAAACTCTGGGATGAAAGTCACAAATTTATACGCCCATCCACCATACCCGACCTCCACTATACCAAAAACTATTTACATTCTATGTCATGATCTTCATATGTTCATATTTTAAGTAATTCGGTTTTAAAATTTTGATCCCTACAAACAATATTGACCGTCTTGTATTGTTCATATTTCACATTTTTCAGTTTTGGTAAATAGTTCCCTCAGAACGTAATTCAATGCGATTTTGGGCTGCATCAAACACCAGGTCTCAGGTTGGGTTCACATGAGTTTATTACACAGATCTGTTTTCAATTTTCCTGATGTTACAACGTTTTGTTGTACTTCATGTCACCCAGGCTAGCTGATACCAGAATAGGTTTTAAAAACACTGAGATGGACTAACAAAATGTTATACATGTAATAACATCTAACAATCTTCCAGATCATCATAACATAGCGATCAAACATTCTTACAGATTCTCAAATTATAACAATCTAAGAATCTTCCTTAACATCTCAATATTACAATCTATCAATCCTTCAGATCCTCTCATTATAACAGGCTCCTCTCATCCATTCCCAGGTTTTCTTTGCCTGTCCACCATAGAATCAAAAATCATGGATTCAATTTTTTTGTCACAAAGTGATTCTGAGATGAAGAGGACCAACGTTTACCTCAACTAAAGCAGGAGGCCATTTGAAATGCTGTCTTCTCCCTAGTTGTGGTGGAATGCTTCCGGCCAGAAACAGCACCCAATTTGGTTTAAAGTTCACCAATCTAGGGAGAAATTGGACATTACTGGGACTAGATCACCAATCGGTAGTCTTGCTCGGTAAATTTCAGCTCCACATCTGAAGTGTGCAAACAGCTATTATTGTGATGTGGTAATGTTGTAGTCGAACAAACAAGCGAAGACCACCCCACCACCACACTGATGGAATTTGTGGCCAGCAAACCTGTCTGGGATGGAATCACTGATGTATCGATGTCACTTGTACCCAGCTCTGACTGACTTTTGACGGAAGCCCAAGCTCATCTGAAAATGCTTCTTCACGAGGAAGAAAGAGTACAGAGCAGACCACATGATGGATTTGTGTCAAATACCCAGACGGTACGCAAACTGCTTTTAACAAACTGGGTGGTCGGGCACGCACATTGAAGCGTTGGTCTGCAACAACTGGATAAAGTGCCGGTTAAACATTTGATTACAAATTTGAATAATAATGACGATAAGGACCACCACTACAGGGTAGTAGGAGGTCAGGGTCCTTACTTTTTCTCTTCTTATTCCATCATCAGAGAATGCTTCAATTACATTGCTAAGGAACGACTTAAAAGAAACAGTGGAAAAATGTTAAGGGAAACATTGGAATCTCTGTGAGAATGTACAGATAAAGCACAAATACAATGGCCAGGCTGATCAAACGACCGTCTTGAAAAAGTCCAGATAAAAGGAGAATGGATCTCTTCTCTCCTGTACTCTTTGCACGTGAATCCATGCCCCTGTGCACGTGAATCCATGCCCCTGTGCACGTGAATCCATGCCCCTGTGCACGTGAATCCATGCCCTTTTGCACGTGTATGAGTTAAGCCCCAAATAAAAGCCTGGACGGACCATAGTTCTGCAGAGAGTTAGGCCAGGTATGTATTAACGGATCAAAGTGCATCCAGACGGCAGCCATACATACTGCTAACGTATGGCAGAGTCATCTGCAGGCACCATTAACATGTCTGGCAGTACAGCCACAGTAAAGTAAGGGCTTTGGATCCTGGACCGGCTTTCAATCAAGATCTCATTAACTGCCTAAGAGGCAGCGCCACTGTGGGCCCCTTACAGGCAGGAAGAACTAAAAAGGTTTCTTTTTTTACTTTTATGTTCATAATTTCCTCTTTCCCACAACAGTCTATTGTGCAATTTAGGGTGAGTTTTTGTTGCATTATGTGTAGGTTTATGATTTTTCATTTGGTGGCTGGAGGGAAGTCACGTTTTGCAAACTAAAGAATGGTTTAGGTTCACTGTAACCACCAGAGTATTAAAAAGTACAAAGTACAGTTACTTTTCTGGATTCGACTGAACCTATGCTGTCGCAGGAGGCAGTGGATTAGACTAATGGACCAATCACAACAATACTTTGTGATTACCAATAGCCAATTGGTTGGAATCCCTAAGCATTCAAGAAAAAAAAATAGTCAATGACTCAAGTCCATCAAGGTAAAAGCTACTATGCAGTAATTGCCTAATTGGATATCCATTGTAGTACGCGGCAGCCGAGGTAAAGCATAGACATCTTGGTTGGCTGCAGTACTTCTGCACCTGGGAGCAAGGCCAGCCCCAGGCATAAGCGAAATAAGCTGCTTGGGGGCCCCAAATCGAGTGCACAGGTGACACTGCATGGTAGCAGGGGGCCCCCAAATAAAATTCTGCTTAGAACCCCCAAAAGGCTTGGGCCGGCACTGCCTGGGAGAGATTTGAAGGTTTCTTAACACAGCAGTGATGTTTTGCCTTTTTTAAGCTGATTTAGCAAGTCGGCTTGCAGAAACATCTTCCAGGAGGCACGTGTGTGTAAGCGTGGACTCACGGCCATGCGGGTGAATGTGGTTGTGTGCATCAGCACTACATGTTGTCACGTTCCCCATGGCAGAGACATCAATGGTAAGGTGGCAGAACAATCGTTATTAAGAAATGCCATGTCACTGACCTATGATGTCACAAAAGAATATTAAAAACACTTGTGATGAACTCAGATGCCTCGGCGGCTCCGTGCAGGAGACAGTGTGAAGAAAGTTCCAGAAGGACCTTCCTGTGGTCAGGGCCTGAAGGAGCATATGGCAGGTCAGGGATGAGCTATTAAACAGACACAGAGAGGGAATATCAGGCTGTCTGGGAATATTGGCGTGTCAATCACAGTGCCGGGCAGGGAAAAGCTGAGTAGCACTGGGACTTGTGAAGGACCACGTGTTGTTGAGACCAACTTGTGAAGCGTGAAGACTTACACTCACACACACTGATGCACATACACAGCTATGTGCATGCAAGGAAAATCACACAGTGTTAATGCTGGAAAATCAATGCAATCATAGCACCTCACGGACCAGGAGCTCTACAATTTGTTGGAAGAAAATTGAAATTGGACCTGTGAAATTGTCTAGATGCCCCTAGAGTTACCTACATAATGTGTCATCCAATTCAAATAGACGCAGCACAGGGCCTGCAAAGTGTTGAGCTGACTAGTGAGTGGCGGACTGGGACCCAAACATCAGCCCTGGCATTTTAGCAAACTGGACATTATTTTCTTCTGGAGGACATCTTCTGGCCTTCTGTGGGGCTTAAAATGCATTTCCTGCTCAAAGCCCCTAACAAAAAGTAAATAACTCAATAATTATAATTTTGTGCTAAACCCAAGGTAAACAGGAAAAATTTGATTAAAATGGACCAGCCCATTTGCCTAAAATGCCAGATGGTATGTCCGCTTAGAATACTTGTTTACTTGTGTCCAAGGGCCTCATTTCACGGTCTCCTGTTTCTGAAGTGCATGTTGTTTCCTTTTGGATGATGAATCATTGGGTACATAGGCCAAGCTGAAGCTCTGGCAAGCTCACTCACTTCACACCTCTTCACAAAGTGGGAACAGAGAGACAGACAGTGAGAAGGAAAGAGAGAGAAAGAGAGAGTGTGAAGAGATGTAGAAAGAAAGAGATGAAAAAGAAATGAACTGTGTAAAATGTAATAAATGAACAACAGTAATATGCAGTGTTAAAACAAAAGGTTCGCCCCCGGTCCACCAAAGAGGGGCAGTTTACTCTGGAGTTGCGATGACTCAGCACAACTCACGATGCAGGACTCAGAAATGACACCCTGTTCCCTAGATAGTGCAAAACATTTGCAACAGATCTTTAGGAATAAAATGGGAATTTGGGAGCTGGATCATTGCAATTGACTGACAGCAGAAACAAACTGGTAAAGTTGTTACCATGCCAACAGTAAAAAAAATCAATTTCTCAATTACAACAAAAACAACAATTTGGATATCTGTTCGGTAACTGTAGCAACAGAGTTCAGCAGATCAATGGGACAGTTTCTGGTGTCAGGGTGACTCCAACACTGTGATTAGATGTAGACATGAACGCTGCTCTGTCTATACTTGTGTGTTTCAGAGTGAATCAGAGTGACTCAGTGTGAATCAGAGTGAATCAGAGTGGTACAGTACATTCCCTGTGTTCTGTGTGTATCTGTGATGGTGTGATATGGTAGAATATCTACACTGCTGACAGACGAACAGAGAGATAGAAATGGGGAGGTGGGGGGAGAGACAACTATCAATCTATCACTGATTTTAAAGTTCCCTGTGTAGAATTTCGAGTGAAAACAACAGCTTTCTCGTTCAGTGCCTTGTTTAGAACATGTGTATAACAATTACTTCATGAAAACAGTAAAAGCATTTCAGGTGGGACAAGGATTTTTTACCATGCAGTTCAAATTTTACCATTCGAACAGGAATTGTAATGAAGACATGACGAGCTGTGGTTCCATGGTGTTTGTTAATGGGCACGCGCCGATCCTTTTTAAGTATAATTTATGCATTTTAGACCTTGCTTTTGTTGGTAACAAATTTATCTGGTAATTTTTTATTTTCAAGAAATAAAGTTTTTACAGCGTTCGTAATCTGTCCACTTGAAAGACAAAGCTTTTCCATCGTTTGTTTTTCCATTGAGCATTTCAAATATGGCTCACATTCTACAAACAGCCCCTTTAATGTCTTCACTAAACCTACTGGGTTCTGTGGATGACTCAGCAACCTATCGTATATTATGATGAATGCAAGTTGCACTCTCAGTAACTCTACATGAAAGATATGTCTCCATGTGGAACCAGAAGGCTGCTGGTTCAGATCTGAGGATAAGGTGAAAAAACCCTGTCCAAGACAGTTAACCATAATTACTCCTTGAGATTGTTACTATAAATACAAATGTGTTATGTGTGAACTGACCAGACAGTGATTTAATGTCTCTATATGTACATAAGATGTATGTCTGTGTATGTAAATAAGATAAACGTATGTCTCTTTATATACATAAGGTATATGTTTCTGTATGTCGATAAGATGCATTTGTCTGTATGCACCCATGATGGATGTCTGTGTTTGTACATAAGATGCCCCTCTGTATGTATAAATGATGTACACTATCACCAAAAGTATGTGGACAGCCCTAATAATAGTGATAAAGGTGTGGTGCTGTGTTTCAGGTGTTGGACTAGGCCCCTTTTGTTCCAGCGAAGGGAGCAGATAGCTCAGTGGTTAGGAAGGCAGACTCATAGTCGAAAGGTTGCCAGTTTGGTTCTCGACTGAGCCAAATGTTGTCGTGTCCTTGGGCAAGGCACTTTACCCTAATTGCTCCCAGGTCATTGCTGTAAATAAGAACATGTTTGTACTCAATTTACCTGGTTAAATAATGGTAAAATCAAATTAGAAGTGAATGCTACAGGAATACATTTCAGACATTTGGGTGCTTCCAACTGTGGCAACCGATTGGGCAAGGCCATTTTATGTTCCAGCATGACTGTGCCCCTGTCTACATAGTGGGGTCCATAAAGACATGGTTCAACATGTTTCTGTATGTATGTAAAAACTATTTAGGTTTCTGCATGTACATCTCTGTATGTCTCTGTATTAAAATGATATGTGTCCCTGTATGTACATTAGATATATATCTGTGTGGACATAAGATACACGTCTGCATGTTCAGTACAGTGACTAAGACGGCCAATGATAAAACATAAAGCACTAATAAAGGATTGTCATCACAGTGTCATCTGTCAACTTCTCCATCTCTGTCTCCCTACTTTCCTGGGCGTGTCATGTGACGGGGGAAGCTATGATCTCGCTGGCGGGTAGGAGCCTGGAGGCCATGGATCAGCCTGTCTGCTCAACGCCCTTCCTCCGACTCCTCTCCTACTTGCCAGCCACTCCCCCTGCCCTCCCCCTTGCCAGCCTCTGCTCCCCTGGGTGACTGAACACGGGTAATGGCTAAAACATGCTTACATCATCACTGGTGGTTAGCAGTTTGTTCTACATCATGCATGGCCAGTAGTAGGAAAGAGAGAAGGATATGACAGGATAGGTGTACATTTGTCATAATTGTAAAATTCTAATTAATACCTTAGATTTCAGTAGAATGAGAGCAGATTGCCTCAGCATTTTTAGAATGCAGCGTGTGATGTTCAAACCGGTAGCAAGACTAAACAAGACGCTGGAATACATCGCGCTGCTCCGGCAGAGGGCCATTCCACACTGGAAGCCAGTGAAAACATCAACAGCTCCCGGGCAGAAGGTCTTTGAAATCTGATGGAAATCATGTTTAGTCTCCAGGAGAATTAATTTACCAGACACAGGTTGGCATCCTAAATGGCATGCTATTCTGTATTTTGTGCACTTTATTCGACCGGATCCCAATGGGCCTTGGTCAAAACAAGTGTACTACAAATGTAGTTGGATGATATTTGGGACACAGTCAACTAACAGCCAACAGTTGAGAAAACACATCAAGCTCGGGACCTTCTCTCACATTTTCTGGCCTCTTTGACCTTATGACCTCAGGGCACGCTGTCAGATGGCTCCAATCCACCAATCACAGATCATGTTGCATGGTCTGTAATCTAAGCAAACAAGCTGAAAAGGATAACATACAGTATACCATCCTAATAAGAAACATAAAAAAGCAACTGTACAAAAGATATTGTTACCCTCACTATCAAATATAATTTCTCATGTAAAATGAGAAGTAAAACACAAAGGTGTTTTGTAGATTGACATTTGAAAAATAACTTTTTGTAAGTGTGAAACATCACTTTAACCTAACATGATTATACAAATGAATTGTTAATGTTTCAAGTCATGTTTAAATCAGAGCACCACCTTGGTTAGAGTCTTCTGAAATTGAACCGGTGAATAGAACCTTGAAAACCAGACATACTCCACCCACACATCCCTGACAACTAGCTCCACCCACACATCCCTGACAACTAGCTCCACCCACACATCCCTGACAACTGGCTCCACCCACACATCCCTGACAACTGATTACACCCACACATCCCTTAGAATCCTCATTAAATCAAATTTTACTTTTTCAAAGCACCTTCTAGTTAAAGAAAAAAATATATCGGTTGATTCTTTCTCTTCTGTTTTCACCATAAATCAGCTACTTAATTTACAAATTACAAATGTTAGCAATGGCCATTTCTGTCAAATAAAGTAAATTTGATTAGGCTTCCCTTTACTGTTTTTTTACTCGTTCCTGAAATATGACGAGTTCCAGGACTCCTAGCGAATATACACTGTAAAAAAAAAATTACCAATACTGTTTCCTGTTATTTTACGGACATTTCTTTCAAGACAATAACAGAAAAAGGTTTATAAACAGTAGAGGACAGTAGAAGGACATCTACAGTTTTTTCACAGATATTTTTTACAGTGTAGTGCACGCCACCCTAGCGATTAGTTTCCATTCTCTGTGAAAAGAACCTCGAAATAGGTCTAGGATTTTTTTCATTTATAACAAACATTTTAAAATGAGTATTCATTTTCAAACACAAACCTAGATCATGACACAGTAGCAGTCTTGTGACAAACTTTAATTTTTAAACGATTGCCAAAAGACAAGTGCTCTTTCACGCCAACAATGACATCTCAATTAGCTTAATGATGAATGCTTTGTAATAACGAGGAAGATACAGCTACAGTACCGTAGTAGTACTCTGTCACCAATATGTTTTCATATTACATTGCTTTTATCCCACAACATGCAATGAGATGGATGTAACTTTTACGGAACTGGGGTTGTAAAATGCTTTGTGGGCGGGACTTGAGCAAAGCAGGAAGCCCAGCATGAAATCACTTGTAGTTCTCTACATATAAATACAGCTGTGCCACCATTATTATCAATACATTGGTTGACAGGTCAGGCCTGGTGGCCTAGTGGATAGCACTGTGGCCTCATAGCAAGAAGGTTCTGGGTTTGACATCCAGTCAGCAGGGATGGACTGGGACAAAAATTCGGCTTTGGATGGATCGGCTGCTCCCCGCGTCTGTTATTCACTCTGGGTTTCTCCTCATCTAAATATAGATGAACTCTCTCTCGATTTGACGGCCGGGCCAGAGCGCAGTTTTGTGCTCCTGCGGATGCGACAGCCAGTCCATTTCAGCCTACTGTCGACTGTTTTAATACGTCCAGGACTGTAACTGGCCAACCGGCCGTCAAAGTAAAATATGATGGCCCGTTCGGGCCCGGAATGGACAGGCCGTTCAGGAAAACACTGACCCTCCCGATGGCCAGTCCGTCCCTGCCGGTCAGATACAGTTGTGCCACCTTTATTATCAATACATCGCCTGACAGAAAAATTGCTGAAAGACGTTGTTGTACTAAAATCAAATCAAGGACCACAAGGAGACATAATTTCCAACGCTTGTAGAGAGATCAGTAAAAGAGGAATTGCTTGTATACGTGAAAGAAGAAATTATTATATTTTCTAATCTCACTAGACCATCCATTACATGCAATGATGTAAATTTATTTTAATGTTTTTATTTTGTGCACAAAATTTTAAATCTGGCATGCTCTGCAGCCAAACAAGTGTGAAACTGTCCTACAAATGTTTGAGACATGATCCCAGCTCCTCTGGTTCCCTGTAGAATAGTGGGCCCATTGAAGCCCTTTGAAACTGTTATAGCGCCATTAGCCATGGTCTGTTACTGAGGCCAGACAGAGATGTAACCTTTGGGGAGCATCTAGTTAGTCTACTCTATATATTATACAATAAATAAAGGCCCCTAGTTAGGCTACTGTGTTTATTAAAGCAATTTTACACTCAAGGATGTAATAAACAACGGTTTTATCTTGGCTGTGCTGCTCTGGTATTCAGCTTTGGCTCAAACATACAACCACAGCACAGCTGTGATAAAAAAGTAATTTATCACAGCCTCGAGTGTACAATTAATTTTTTACAATGTGTTACCAGCATAACATTACAACATTGAGTGACATTTTGTTTGATTAAAAATATTTGTTTGATACATTTATTTAAAAAATGTTGTTGTTCCACAAACGTTTGCTACTCAAGCAATCTTGTTTTTTGTCCTGTGTAAATTGGCACTGTCAAGCTAAAACAAGTCCCAGCTTGATACTCTGTTTCTTTCTCTGATGTAGTACTGTCTCTCTTGCTCTGCTGTGTCTAGAGGTTGGGCCCACCCTGTTACCTTATTGGATGTCACTGTGCAACTCTGGTTTGATTGACAGTCCGGCCAGCCATACTTTAGCAAACCATACATTACACACCTTGGTGAAGATTTCCTGTCTGATGCTACGTAAGGAAATGGCTTCCATAGTGGTGAAAAACACTGTTGGGTTTCATGCTAACTGCAGTATGATCATGATTTTGTTAGATTGTGCATCTAATATAAGCAATACGCTACACAGCCGGACTAAAATGGGGGCCTAAAAAATAGTTTTGCAATCATGAATATCACAGACTGGAGCTTTAATTGGATCTACTGGGGCTGCTTTGGGCAAATCAGCTGGACACCGTTTCTTTCCTGAAAAATATAGTCCAGACACAAGTCTAGCTTACTAATTAGGCTGGTTGTTCATTCAAGTTGTCTTGGAATTGGACCATCAAGGAATTTAGCACTGCCCGTTGTCTTACATTTACCACATCATCTGGTTTGTCATGCAAGCAAATTCAGGCAATAATCCAAACCAGTTTACATATAAGGGGTGATGATGTATTTATTTAAATCTTATAGTTTGACTAGACTATGATTTATGTTAGGCTCTGTCACACAACCGCAGGTGTAGTAGCGTTGTGGGTGTTAGAAGGAGTTGGAGACCAGAATGCAGGGAGGATGTGTTCTTCGGTTTAATTACAACACCATGAAAAGGTACTCTCATGTATTTTAGAGCTACGAACACTGGTCCTGTATGCTGCACCACATTATACATAAAGCTACGATGCTTTTATCGCGGCATCGGACGCGGTACCCTATATACATGTACGCCTGGCAAACAGAACAGTATACATTATGTACGACACTATACGAGGTGAAGTACCTCACTATACCAGAGGTTGGTGCATGACACAAAAACACAAACATACAAACAATATACATATTCACAAATATGCCACGATACATACATGTCCTCATATTTCGTGCCAGGCAAGCAATCCTGATTTACTTTCGAATGTTATCCAAACACACTGAAGTTGAACCTGAAACAGGTGTCAGTATAGGTCAGTTGTGTTTAATTTTAGTAGGCTGGATACTAGATGGTTAAGAAGGATTTTGTGAATATCAAAAAAGTAATGTCTCATCCTAACATGGTTAGCATAAGGTCAGTCCCCACAGAGATGAATATTAAAAAGTGAAACAACAGATTAACGTATCTAAATGGCATATGAGTCAGTGTAACAGAGTTAAGAACGTACGTAACACTCACTCCACAGCAAGCTTAGTGCCAGGCGGACTTCAACCCCTTTAGAACTTGAAGGAGTCATTATATCTGAAAAAAAAAAAATCTAATTATTTTCCAGGTTCGCTGTGGTCTTGATTTGCAGGTGTCTGCGAGTACGCTAAATAATCTTATTTAAAATATCCTATTTTTCACGCCTAAAATGCGGACCTTCACTTTCAAAGGCTCAATGTGGCCCTCAAGCAAAAACTATTATACTGTAAACGTGAGACTCTAGCTAGCCCACTTTAATTATAATACTGTAAACGTGAGACTCTAGCTAGCCGACTGCAATTATTATACTGTAAACGTGAGACTCTAGCTAGCCCACTTTAATTATAATACTGTAAACGTGAGACTCTAGCTAGCCGACTGCAATTATTATACTGTAAATGTGAGACTCTAGCTAGCCTATTGTAATTATTATACTGTAAACGTGAGACTCTAGCTAGCCCACTGTAATTATTATACTGTAAATGTGAGACTCTAGCTAGCCCACTGTAATTATTATATTGTAAATGTAAGCCTCTAGCTAACCCATGGTAGTTATTATAGTGTAAACGTGAGACTCTAGCTAGCCCACTTTAATTATTATACGTAAACGTGAGACTCTAGCTAGCCCACTGTAATTATTATACTGTAAATGTGAGCCTCTAGCTAGCCCACTGTAATTATTATACTGTAAATGTGAGACTCTAGCTAGCCCACTGTAATTATTATACTGTAAATGTAAGCCTCTAGCTAGCCCACTGTAATTATTATACTGTAAATGTGAGACTCTAGCTAGCCCACTGTAATTATTATACTGTAAATGTGAGACTCTAGCTAGCCCACTGTAATTATTATACTGTAAATGTGAGACTCTAGCTAGCCCACTGTAATTATTATACTGTAAATCAGGACCTTTACATGGCTAGCCGGTCCCAAATTTTGGTCCCACCAATGCCAGAATATTATTAGATTATGTAACATCAAAAATTTCTATTTTGTTGTGACAAGCCAGGACATAGTCACCTGCAAGGTCTACAGTTTCTGAATTTTCATTAAAGTTTTTGTTTTTAAAGAAACCTGAAAATTCATTCCTTAAATTGCCAGAAATATATAGCTCTTTTTGAATTATATATAGTGCAAAAAAGTAGGATGTTTAGTGCAGTAGGAAGTAGGAAGTGCTGTTCATTTTCCACCTCTCCTGATCCACAGTGTTTACAGAATCTTTCTTCTCTGACAATCCATGTTTTTTTGTGCCACCCAGTTATGATCACTGAGTCTGTACATTGTTACTATCTTCCTTTTTTTAAATTCATTGATTCTTACAAGGTGTTGTGCTAATTGGATTTCTCTATTTAGAATTTGGTAACATTGAAGTTTTTGATTACATTTGATTTCATTTTGCCAATAGGTAGTGTATGTATTTTGGATAGAGGTTTTGATTTGTTTAAGTTTAGTTACTGATGGTGTGGTGTTTGGATGTAGCTGATGCTTCTGGGCTAACTGCTCTAAAGGGTCATTCTCTGGGTTGCTGTGTTTGTGTAGAAAAGCTTTCTGATGGTAATACTCTGGGTCACATTGTGTTAAGGGAGATCAAAATGTTGTGACTCATTTCTCAATATAAGGGGAATCTCCCAAGTTCTGCCTTACAAGCTAGGTTGGAAGCGTTTCTGTGAACTCCAAAGATATTTTTACAAAATTCCAAGTGCACTAGTTCAGTCAGACTTTTATCCCAAGAACTACCATTCAAATGTTTTAGGGTTGCCCCAGAATTCACTGCCATACAGAAGAATGGGAGATACAGTCAAATAAAGCCAAATTCTAATTGGGGAATTAATTTTGTACAGTGTCTTTCTAATTGCATAACTGCATGCTTTCTCTGTTAGAGACTTTATGGCAAGGTCAAAACACCCAGATGAACTTACCATAAGACCAAGGAATGTATAACTGGTGGAGTGTTTCATGATTGTTCCTCCCACTGTGAAATGAATCTACTTTTCTGAGATCTGAGCCCGGTTTCCCAAAGCACTAAGATGATCGTAAGATGCATGTAAGGGTCTGAAACCTCACATGGTACTCATATTGTCTGTCATGAACCTTCCTCAGCTCCACCGTCTACATCTTCATCATCATTGTCCTCCACGTCTATAGCTGCCTTAGCTTACAGAGCAATGTTGTGTAGCATTGCAGTCACATCAATGACTGCACAGCATTTGGCCGGGTCAAATCAAAGACGACCAGAGGACCTGTGGAGGCACCCAAATCTAAGTTTCCACCACCCAATGGTTCGCTCCACCACATTACGCATATAGCAATGAGCCCGGTTATATTGCTCTGTGTTGCCTTGGGGGTTGGTAACAGGGGTCAGGACGTAGGTGTGGAGAGGTTACCCACAGTCTCCCAAAACCACCTATCGTCTAAGCTCCCCTTCCCAGCAGCCTGCCCCCAGACGAGTTGGAAAAGACAAAGGAGTCGTGCGCACTCCCCGGTCACTAGGCAACTATGTCCATTATCCAGCCCTGGTGGTTAGAGATCACCTGTGTATTCATTTCAGGGGACCCTTTTCTTGAAATGAACACCAGTTCATCAGTGGAAGGTGTAGCCATGGAGATGAGGGTGCCATCAATTGCGCCGATGACTTTGGAAAAGTTCGCCAGGTTATGGAAACCTTCAAACACCTCCAACGTTTCATTGCGTGTCCTTGGCCAGAAGATGTGATTATGGGCATGGTCGAGAAGAAGCGAGTTCACTGCATTCATCGATCGGGACAAGGAAGCCTTTGCTAAGTACGTGTCCCTCACCAAGGAGCTAAAATAAATCAAATTCCCGTGTTTCTAATCGCCACTGATTGACTACACTTACAGACCAAAATATAGTCAAAAGACAAACCTGTAGAAAACTCCCCCCAGAGCTCAGAGAATCTGCCCCTGTAATGAATACCACACTCGAAGTACAATAATAGGGGTTTTAATGAATGCTCCACGTACAACAGGTATGAATTCCAAAGACGTAACAGACAGGCCAGGTTCGGTACACAGACAAGGTAATTAGACTCAATCCACAATTTCGTAGGCGGTAACAGTGACAGGCAGGGTTCGGTACACAGAGAAGGCAGATGCAGTACAC
>JACXGM010005484.1:0-20784 GCA_016801145.1 Umbra pygmaea | reverse complement strand
CCCCTCTGGTGTTAGGGCGTAGTTGGGTCTGGATGATCGGGGTAACTGGTGAAACTAGATCCAGCAATTGCTCGATTTTTCCTCAAACTAATACTGTAATTATAATAATTTCGATGTCACATGATTGCTTCTGGGTGATATGTTTATGTTACAATTACTAATAATAACTAGGATTTCTATTGTGCATTCAATTGACCAAAAGGTGCTTGATATGATTATCATTTGCTAAGTGCACTCCATTGGTTCAATATTACCATTTCTTCAGCCCTAAATTTCACTTTTACATTTTTTATAGACTAATAAGACCATCTTAAAGTTACGTGCATCTTTAATCCATTGTGCGTGCGACGTTATCGGAAAACCGGGCCCTGGACTTTTTCGGAAAGTTCACTACTTTGGTTTTGTCCATATTAATAGACAATGCCAAATCTTTACAGTATTGTTCAAGTAAACATAGGCTTTGCTGCAGACCCTGTTCTGTTGGTGATAAGATGACTAAGTCATCAGCATATAAAATAAACTTAATTTTTATGTCTTCAAGTGAGAGTCCTGGAGATGAAGACTGTTCCAATTTGCTAGCCAGTTCATTTATATAAATATTGTATAAGGTTGGACTAAGATTGCAACCTTGTTTCACTCCTCTATCCTGAGTAAAATATACTGTTCTTTTGTTTTCCACTTTTACACAACATTTGATTTCTTTATACATTGCAATTATAATATCATAGATTTTGCCTCCTAAACCACTTTGAAGGAGTTTTAAGAACATTCATGCCATATTGAGTCAAATGCTTTTTTAAAGTCTGCAACAGGCAAATATTTTCCCTTGTTTTGTTTCATGGACATGTTTTTGGAATCTCTCTCTCTCTTTCTCTCTCCCCTTCTCTCTCTCTCTCCCTTTGTCTTTCTCACTCTTTCCCTCCCTCAGCTGCCCACCCTCATGTCAGAGGTGTGATATGATTGGTTTAAAGTAATTTTGTGAGTGCTATTGACACTGGGTCATGTAAAAAAATATGAACTTCAAAGGTGCTATTTATAGAATTCGAACTGTAATAATGGAACTACGTTCGCTTTGAAGTGACCACCTTACAAACATTGTAAGAATGGGATTTATTGATATTTCAAAAATGGGAAATTATCTATTTGGGATATGGGATAGTGATTCCATGAACTATGCAGTGCTTTGTTACACACAAAAGCACAGCCTAAAATGTGCTTAAAGATGGACCAGCGTGTGCCCTTTTGACAAACACTGTGGAAGCAAAGTTTTCACAAGTAGTAGAACGTTTAGAATTTTTGCAAATTACAGCAGAAAGGCAACCAATCTGCATGGTTGAGAGTGGTGAGCTGAAAAACATCTTGTTGTCAGCTCGATGGACTCTCTCTCTCTCGCTCTCTCTCTCTCTCTCTCTTGCTCTCTCTCTCTCTCTCCCTCTCTCTCTCTCTCTCTCTCTCTCTCTCTCTCTCTCTCTCTCTCTCTCTCTCTCTCTCTCTCTCTCTCTCTCTCTCTCTCCCTCTCTCTCTCTCTCTCTCTCTCTCTCTCTCTCTCTCCCTCTCTTTCTCCCTCTCTCTCTCTCCCTCTGCCTTTCTCTCTCTCCCTCGCTCTCTCTCCATCTGACAAATTATATAGAAATATAAAGGAGAAAAGACCATCAGCCAAAGTGTATCCTATTCCATACAGAGTGAGCTACTTCTGCCTAAGCCCAATACATTAATATTCCATATAATATTCAATATTATATATAATATACATATAATATTCCATACAGAGTGAGCTACTTCTGCCTTGGCCCAATATGCCTTATTTAAGGGAAGTTAGATTTGAAACACATCCCTCATTTGTACATTGTTGTTTACCATTCCTCAGTTTCCTCTCGCACGCAAACACAGTTTTATTTCTGCAACATCTGGCAATTTTGTCGATCGAGGATCTGGGTGCAGCCTGATGTGTCTGGGGATCAGCCAGCCTAAAGCCCAGAGACGTTATAAATATAGCCCTGGCATGACAAGACATTTTTAAAACTCCCACGAGGCGTCTGTCACACGCACTAACACCCTGACAGAGTCATAAATGCTCGTCCATCACACAGAAAAAGCCTGGGGATAGAACAGGACAGAGGGATCTACAGGGAGTATAGGTTTATCTTTAAATTAGCACCCCACTGCCTGTAGAGGGTTGGTCAATGTTAGCGCCATAAGTAGGGAATAGTGTGCCATGTATTAAACTGGTTACAAATTTAATTATCGTCTGTAAGTTGTAATGAGGAAAACATTGGAATTAGAATTTGGTTGACCGGCTAAATTTACCGTGATTGACTTTGTCTCTCCTAGGTGTTAATGCAGAAGTAACAGATGACCTGGCCACGTTAAGTCCAAACTACTCCTGCCTCTCTGAACCTACCCTGCATCACCGTGACAACCGGACAGGCTGGAAGGCCACGAGAACGTGAAGGGTGGAGTTCCGGTTTGCTAATGGGAGCAAGATGTCAGTTGGTTCTTTAGCTTAAGATGTATTCATGTTCCAAGGCTAGGGCCAAATCTCTTTCCTGCATTAGTTTATTTTGGTTTTATTGAGACGTCGTCTCAAACGACAACAACACAAGCATATTTCAGCTTGGAGGTTTCACTCCATGGGAATGCTTTGCCTCAGCATTTCCTCATTTGCTTGAAAGGCAGAGAACCTTTTAAAGCTCTGGTGGATTTGCTTGAGCTTGTTTAATTCACTGCCCTCACAGTGTCTGCGGGCACACGGACCCACTAATTACTATTCACTGTAATGCTTGTAACATCCATTGTAAAGCCTGTGTTTCGCTTGTCTTCTGCTTTCATATGGAGCTAGTAGCTGGTTCTACTATTCATGCAGAGCTGCTGTCAATGTTTTAAAGTTGGCTGTGTTCCAAATTGCACACTAGTCTATGTATAGTGACTTACACTTGAGTGCTAGTAGTTCACTACTAAGGGAGTAGTGTTCTATTTTTGAATTTCGCTCCCAGAGGAACCAGAGATGGCTAATCCTCTTTAGAGTGAAATTCTGTGTGGGAGGATTCTATTTAACAGGGTTCTCCAACCAGAACAACAGGGGCTCCAATGAAATCTTTCAAGGGGCACATTCAAACAGTGTTGAGAGAGTGTCAGTTGGGACTTATCACTTCCAAATAGAATCGTGTTTGTCTTAGCTTCAGTACTCGTCTACAAAAACATTATACCAAGTCTATATTCCCCTTCATTGTGAAGTGAACAACACGCCCTTTTGCCTTTCGCTAAAAAATTAGAACACATCTCTGATTATGTCAACATTTTCACGAGGGGCAAAAATAGTGAAGATCAAAGGATAATGTAGAAGACAGCGTGTTGTTGACCCCTATTGAAGGACTGTCCTCTGGGTCACGGAGGTCAGAGTTCAGACCACCTGAGACGATCAAACAAAAACAGACATTTCCATAGAAACCCAACGAACAGAACGCGCGCTTATGAGTCAATTTCCAAGTGTTAGAGGCTCCAAGCCTGTTGTTCAGTCCAGGTCTACGGGCATTCCATTCTTCCGTGTGATTCTAAGATTATGTCAGGAAGGTATCTCATTTTGGTATCAAGTTGCATGGCCTTAACTTACCTGTGTGCTTTGATATCACCTGAGAAGGTAGCAAAATGAAGAGATACTGCTGTAAATGGATAGGGCCAGGTAATGTCTGAACTACCAAAGGCATGCCATGAATTCGTTGGTAAACCCCTGAGTTAGATCCCTGTAATCAGGACAGTGTTACGCTCACAGTTTCCAAAAAAGCTAATTTGCTGAGAGTAAGAGATGAAGCTTGTGGCCTTTAAACACACAGTCACGCTTTGAGCACTCACACACCCATTGCTGGCTGACGTCAACGTGACGTGCTCCTGCCCGCATTTTCACACATTGTCATACATACATGAACACAAACACACACACAGTGCCTCACACACACATACTGCACAGAAAACCCACAGTTAGATGGGAAAGCATGTGTTGTGATTTCATATGTACATATATCTGAAAAAGGGTAGATACATGAGGACAGCATTTGAGGGCTGTAAACAGATGTGATATTAAAGCATTTTTTGTGGTTGTATTGATCCGTAGTATATAAATACAATAGATTAAAAAACTACTAATTAACCCCAGGAGCTGTTCTCCATAAACGATCATATGAAAAGAATACTTTATCCCTCAATAAAATTCCTCCATTTTCATCTTTAATAACTTATCCAGTCACATGTACCATTATCCATTAGCATGTTCTATTAGCCATTAGCATGTTCTATTAGCCATTAGCATGTTCTATTAGCCATTAGCATGTTCTATTAGCCATTAGCATGTTCTATTAGCCATTAGCATGTTCTATTAGCCATTAGCATGTTCTATTAGCCATTAGCATGTTCTATTAGCCATTAGCATGTTCTATTAGCCATTAGCATGTTCTATTATCCATTAGCATGTTCTATTAGCCATTAGCATGTATGTGCATGACAGTGGCGGCTGCTGGTCTTTCAAAGGGGGAAGCTCATTTTCGGCCTACATCATAAAAATGTATTTATACGTAAATTCTGCCCAATGTTCGTTTCTAAAAACTGCTCTGTGACCCTATCATACCAATTAGGCGTCAATTGCTAGCAGAGCTAGGCTGCTTAAATGGCCTTGGCCCATTGTGTTACAGGTGTAGGACTTTGTATAGCTGAGGCATTGCACTGTCCAACTCCATGTCTTTAAGGAACACTAAGTAATCACACAGCTGAATACAGGACTTGAAGTTCAGACCTCAGTCTCCCGGAATCAAAGTGATGCCATAACTTTTCTGGACACTTTGGAAGGCCTCCTCTGGAAACACTTGTCTCATGTCATAAAACTTCCCTGAATTAACTAATCCTATGAAGAGCATACTTTCTCATTTGAAAAACGTTGAGGAATCTGCTCCAAGATGTTATCAATGATGGCCATGAATGAATGAACAAGCAATCTAACGAAACGATATAAAACTTTAAAGGAAGAAATGTAGGAATTAGGTTAAACTGAAACAAGGAATGTGGTGTATAATTGTATGAATTGTATGATGAAAATTGTCTATCAATTTTGCCAAGCAAATACCAAGAAATAGTTAGCAGTAGTTTGTCTTTCGACTACACTTGCAAAATCTGTTATGGGACTGAGCTCAAATAGCTTCAGCAACTTTTTATAGTACTAAATTGCTGTCAATCAAAAGGAGACGCATTCTTTCTACAAACCCTCCAATCATCACGCAGAAGCCCGGAGTCCAGGCCAGCCCACTCCTCCATTCCCCCCAGAGATGCTGAGCGCCCGTGGGCGGGACATGATCGCAGCATTTATCCAATGACTGTCTAGTTTTTAAGCACTGAAAAAACTGTTCAAAGCAGCCCCATTAAAGTCCATGGTTGCCAGGCTTCAACAGGGAAATGCACTGTGACGCTACGGGAATGTATGAGAAAGAAATCAAGTCAGTTGACCTGCTATATCAAATAAATCAAATATCAACTTCATGTAGCTGATTCTGAACGAGCTTGTCTTCGAGATGAACTAGTTCTAAAGCATTTTTAGTCAATAAAATGTTACTACAATAGTTCATATTTGACCATAAATACTTGGACATTTTAGTCCAAAAATCCGAGCTTCCCTTGCAGTGTTAAAGAAATCACACCTGGTGCATGATTGGTTGCCAGACAGCTACTTTCCTCCAGATTGGGTTTTAAACCAGCCAATGAACGATTTCACACATAGAGAACCTTGTGCAGGTCACATATTAAAGAAATGAGCAGGAGAAGTAGAGAAGAAATGGAGAGACAAGGAAGGGTTGGAGGGAGAGAGAGAGTGAACAGGGCATCAGGTTAGGGATTCAGACGTGCAAGCAGAAGGTTGGCAGTTCGATTTCTTAGTGGGACAAATGTCATTGTGCCCTTGAGCAAGGCATTTTACTCTAAGTTGCTCCAGGTGATGTCCCTGTACAGTAACTCTTCTCCAGTGTTTTATTGAGAACAGAAAGCGATAGCCTTTCAATATGTAGATCAGGATCTGTTTCACTGTAGGAAAATTGTGCAGTCATTTTTTATTGGCTGGGCTTTGTTCTGACAAGAAGCCCTCTGTCGCAGATGGATGCTGGGTTCTGACAGCTGTTCAACGCTCCTCACATCCTCAAATGTGTCTCAGATTTGACAACGCTCGCTCTCTCTCCCTCTCTCTCTCTCGGCCTCTTTCTCTTACCCCCATCCAGTTTTTTTCTGTTGTTTTCAACAACTTTTGTGCTGTTTTTGTTTGACAACAGATGAGTCAGTGTGTGTGCGCAAGGATACAGGTATTTGCATCAAGTACATATAATTAGTTTGTAAGCCATTGCGTGCTGCTAACACAAGGATGTTACCAGGTTATGTCACAGAGCTGTAATGTTTTCCAGGCTTTTCTTTTACAACAGTTTTCTAATTGTTGACATTATTACATGCAAAGTTCATATTTTATGTTTGCGTACAATTACAAAACAAATATGTAGTGCACAACTTGTTTTTAATGTGAAGATGAACAAATCAATGTGTGAAAGAAAGAAAAGCATTGATAAGCTAACCAATTTTGAGAAAAGTCTTTATGTGAAAAAAAAGTATTTTTATGTAGCTCTCAAATGAAATTCACAATTCTAAGAAAATGTGTAAATAATAACAAACACAATTCAGGCAATTGAATGATCTGCTCAAAACACCACACAAATATTCATTTTTAAGAAAGATGGAATAACAGATTGACCAAACCCTCTGTCAGAACTAATGTCAGCATCTAAATTTGTTCTCTCTGAAAAGAGATGTCAGTAATTCCTGTAAATTATTCCAGTTTGTCTAATGGCAAATATTATAGTGAAATGCAGATTATTTTCATGTGTTCAATAGAATGTTGTTGTTTACTGAATATCAATAATTCTCAGAGATACTTGTTCATCCCATGTGAAAGCAGTGTTCACATATGAAAGGTGCACGTGAAAACAAACGTGAAACTTCTGATCTGGGATGTGATCAAGCCTTTCCTGTTGTGAAATGGCTCCATTGGGGTGAGCCTGCAGGGCATCATGGGAGTTTGAGTTAACTCTTTCTGGAGGCCAGGTTACAGTTGGCCCCGCTCTACCCTGCCTTCAGGCTTCTCTCTCAAAAAATGACCAAACATACATACACATTACTTTGACACAGTAAATGTAATGTTTCCATTATTTTCAGGTGAATAAAAAGAAAAGTGTATGAAATATGCATAAACGATGTGAAAACATGTGAGTGTCCATCACTACACAATACTTATGCACCAGCTAGGTCATTCCAGAGAAGCCTAAATCATCTTGGTAGTGCGCTTTCAGGGCATCTACCAGTCTTATCTGTACTCAATCAGCAGGAAGTTACAACAAGCCTGGCTAATCTGTTCTTCTGCCTGGGACAGAGGGGTTAGTGTGTGTGTGTGTGTGTGTGTGTGTGTGTGTGTGTGTGTGTGTGTGTGTGTGTGTGTGTGTGTGTGTGTGTGTGTGTGTGGTGTGTGTCTGTGTGTGGTTGTGTTGTAGTGTGTGTGGAGGGTGGGGGAGTGTGACAGGAAAATGAGAACCTTGGTGAGCTGTAACGTAATGCTGCCGTGCAAATCAACAGGAAGACTTCTCAGGAAACCAGTGGGACGACTCTGCTGCAGCTCACACTATCATAACAACAGCACAGTGCCACTGGCCACCAATACAAACTGACGCCTTAAACAGCAGCCCTGTGGCCATTTTGGATCATACTGGATGAAGTCAACAGCAGCATGATTCGACCATAGCAAGGTGTATTACAAATTCATCTGAAAATCATATTAGAAAAATCATTAAGGAAGTAAAAACATGCACATTTAAAATCACAACAATATATCCTCACAATCAGTGTACATTTGTTCATTCCTTCTGCTGATCAATACAATTGTAAATCTTTTGTAATCTTTTACTCAACATTTAAACACGTACAGTACACATTGGATGATTTGGAAATACGGTGAAATAATGTGTGAGGGGTTATTTTCTTATTACTATATATTATTATTATATCATTATAATGTTAAATTACTTTTCAGTTAGAGACTGTTGTCACCACCATGATCTGCTATTAATAATGCTGACCATGAAAAGTTAGGGCTAAGTGCCTTGCTCAAGGGCAGTTGGACATAAAACATTGCCAACTTTGTGATTCAAATTAGCCCCTGGTTATAAAACCTGATGAAACTATTGTAATCAATGGCTCTGGGACATGTCATGTTGTATCTATAAAGTAGCACTTCTGGGGGGGTTTCCGGCCATTGGCACAGCAGCCCGAAGAAAAATATACGTTAAAATAACACATGCGCAGGGTATAACCTAGCTACTTAGTGCTCAAAAGAACATTTTGTAGGGGTAAGAGGGGGAGGGGGCGTGAGCAGATATTCAGTATCCATTCCCCTAGTCTTTTATCTGCTGTCATATGGTCTCTGTTAACTTCAACTAGGATGTGTAAGAAAGATAGAAACGGGTTATATATTTACAGAAAAACATACATTCTAGACGTGTTTCTAATGGTAAGGTTTACAACTCAAATTCCGAAAAAGTTGGGACAGTACTACTATATTATACTATATTAAATTATATTGTACTATAAAACACATTATTAACACATTATTGGATGTTTCACTTTGTGACTAATTTATTTTTGAAAATATACACTCATTTAAAATCTGACTGCAACACACTCCAACAAAGTAGTGACAGTCTACTGTTTGCCACTGTGTAACATCACTTCTTCTTACACTTATTAAGCGTTTGGACCACTTTCTTCTGTTCAGCTTAATTTCCCATCCATCCATTATGCATGTCTTCAGCTGTGCAGGGCTTTCGTTGCCTTATTTTTTCAATCTGAGACAGGTCAGGACTGCAGGCAGATGTGCAAGTTATCCATGCCATTGGCACTGACAGACCCCATACCATGACAGACGCTTGCTTTTGGACCTGACACTGATTACAGCTTGGTTGATCTTTTTCCTCTGTAGCCCAGAGACCACAACGGCTGTTCTGTCCAAAAACTATTTGAAATTTCGACTCGTAGGACCACAAAACACGATTCGACTGTGCTACTGTCCATCTCAGATGAGACCGAGCCTAGAGAAGTCAGTGGCGCTTCTGGACAGTGTTGATGTATATCTTCTTCTTTGCATAGTAAAGCCTTAACTTGCATCTGTGGATGCAGCGGCGAATGGTGTAGACTGACAAAGGTTTCCCAAAGTATTCCTGAGCCCATGTCAGAATATCCATTACAGACGCATGACGTTTTTTAAGACAGTGACGTCTGAGGGATTGGAGAGCACTCACATTCAGAAGTGTTTTTCAGCCTTGCCCATACACATCGATACTTGACTGGATTCGCTGACCCCTTTTAATTATATTCTGCACTGCAGAAGGTGAAATGCCCCAAATTCTACTGATTTGTCTTTGGGGAATGTTGTTCTCAAAGTGTTGGATTGTTCGGCGACGCATCTGTTGGCAGATTTGTGAGCCTCGACCCATCCTTGCTCTTCAAGGACTAGGCCATTATGGAGGCTCCTTATAAAGATGATGGCCTCACCTGTTTTACATCACATTCTTATTTCAACTTGTCACATCACTATTCGTCCTGATTGCCCATTTTTTTTAATGTTTTGCATGCATGAATTTCAAAAATTAACCTTTAACTTAAAAACACTATGCAGTTGATTAGATAAAACGTCAATTATACCTTGTCTTTATACATCTTTTGTTTATATGCAAGTCAAAGTACAGTTACATATCACTCTGTTTTTCCATACTGTTCCACCTTTATCAGAATTGGGGTTGTATATACTTACAGAAAAGCATACATTTTACACGTGTTCCTAATGTTAAAGTAATATACTTACAATAAGATGATAATGTTGATGAATGATAATGAATGATAATGATATGTCGAGTTGACGTCTTGTAGCTCTGTGTAAAGAGAAAAGCAAAGTGACCATCTGTGTGCACTACCCTGGACCTGTGTTGGGTAAAGTTACTTTTACGATTACTTTTCAGTTACTTGTTGAGTTCACATGTTTTGGGAAGTCCCTAATTAAGACAAAACTATCAGGTAAATGGAGTTCATATCTTACTAGTGACCATGATTGACATTTTTGTAATATACAACCATGCATACTTTTTGGAGTAATTTTCCCAGAACTTCCTGTGCAAGGAAAGAGTGGAGATTTCTCGCAACTTTTGACAAAGGAACATTTATGAAAACTAGCATAATATGCTGAACTTGCTTGTGCTTTAGCTAAACTCTTAGCCAGCAATGACTGTACTTTGTAGATTGACTAAATTGATTGTGCCAACTGCAGCACAAATATATACATGTATACACAATATATACATGTTCCACCAAAACTAGCTAAAGTTAGTAGCACGTTGCAAACATTAAGAAAACAATGTTTAATGTTGGCCAGCAAAGCAATTGCGTGAATGTAATGTCTAGACTATATAGTGTATCACGATGCAATTTAATGAAGCGGTAGTGTGTCCCAATACTAGCATACTTGCTTACTATATACTAACAAGTATGTACTTTATCATCATCTCTGCAGTATGTAGTGTTGCCAGAAGGTTTGTGAACCCTTTAGAATGTTCAATATATACATACAGCCTGATCTCTTAGAAATCTGTGAAACTGCCACGGAGTATGAACATCAGAATTTGTGACAATTCCACGGAATGGCAGAAAATTCTGTGAAATGAACACGGATCAAAATCCGTGGCAGTTTCACGGAAGTGTCTGCGATTGGCGCACAGTGAGACCTTGCTGTTAACTCAATGTAAGCCTTTCCCAAACCCCTAACCTAACATTAACCACTCAGAAAACTTGCTGTTAATTCGATGTGAGCCTTTCCCAAACCCCTAACCTAACCTTAACCACTCAGAAACCTTGCTGTTAATTCGATGTAAGACTTTCCCAAACCCCTAACCTAATCTTAACCACTTAGAAACCTTGCTGTTAACTCAATGTAACTTGTATTATGTCGTAATTTATTGTTTGTAACCAAGGTTATAGTGAGTAAGAAATGATTTTAAAAAAGCACATTTGCAACACGTCTGCATCGCGTTGGTATAGAAAACAGAATATATGCGAAGTGTCCGCATGGATTCGAAGTCGCAACCTTTGGTATGTGAGTTGCATGTTTATACGCCCGTCCACCATCCCCAACCTACCAACCTGCAAAATCTACGCTATTTACACTCTGCTATGTCATGCTGCGATTCTGTGAAACTGCCACAGATTTAGAAGTTAAGGATCCGTGATTATTCCACGGAATATTCAGCCATTCCATTGACCTAAAAAATCAGATTTTCACACTAGTCCTAAAAGTAGGTAAAGACAAATAAACAAACGAGACAAAAATATTTATCTTTGGTCATTTATTCATTGTGAAAATGTGCCCTATTTTCCACTGCTGGTTTGCTTCTAAAGCTAAGCAGGGTTGGGCTTGGTTAGTCCCTGGATGGGAGACCAGTGCTGTTGGAAGTGGTGTTGGAGGGCAAGTAGGGGGCAGTCTTTCCTGTGGTCTAAAGATCATTCCCAATGCCACAGAGCAGTGATGGGGACATCTGCCCTGCGTAACGGTGCCGTCTTTCTGATGGGACGTTGAACGGGTGTCCTGACTCTCCTGACACTATTTGTAAGAGTAGGGGTGTTAACCCTGGTGTCCTGGACACATTTCTATAAGAGTAGGAGTGTTAACCCCGGTGTCCTGAACTAATTTCAAATCTGGCCCCAATACCGTCATGGCAACCTAATCATCCTCAGCTTTCTATTGGCTCTTCCATCCCCTTCCCTCCCCCCACTTCTCCCCAGGCCGTTGTTGTAAATGAGAAGCTGTTCTCAGTCAACTGCCAGGTAAAATAAAGGTAAAACTAAAAATGATTCATTATTACCATGATTAACAAAATTATGTGAACCTTTGCTTTCAGTCTGCAGTGACCCTCTTGTGCAGCAGTAACTGCAACTAAGCCGTTTCCGCTAACTGTTGATCAGTCCTGCATATCGGCTTGGGGGAATATGAGCCCATTTCTCTACACACGACAGCTTCAACTCTGGGATGCTGGGATTCCCCACATGAACTGATTGTTTCAGGTCCTTCCCCAAAATTTTTATCAAATTAAGTTCAGGTCTTTCATCATTCCAAAACATTTAGTTTATTGTTCTTTAATCAATCTTTGGTAGAATGACGTGTGTGCTTAGGGTCGTTGTCTTGCTGCATGACCCACCTCCTCTTGAGATTCAGTTCATGGACTGATGTCCTGACATTTCCCGTTAGTCTTTGCTGGTATAATTCAGAATTCATTGTTCCATCAATGATGGCAAGCTGTGCTGGCCCATACGCAGCAAAACAGGAGCAACCTTTATAGTACCAGCACCATGTTTAACAGATGAAAAAAGGTTCTTATGCTGGAATACAGTGTTTTCCTTTTGCCAAATATAATGCATCTCCTTTACACCAAAAAGTTCTATTTTGGTCTCATCCATCCACAAAATATTTTTCCAATGGCCTTCGGGCTTGTCGACGTGATCTTGAGCAAACTGCAGACGGGCGGCCATGTTGTTGTTGGAGAGGAGTGTCTTTCTCCTTACAACCCTGCCATGCACACCATTGTTATTCAGTGTTCTCAGACAGTGGAGTCATGAACATTGATATTAACCAATGTGAGAGGCCTTTAGTTGCTTAGAAGTTACCCTGGGTTCCTTCAAAATACACCTTGCAGTCTAAGGCCCCGTCCACACGTACACGGGTATTTTTGAAAACTGAATTTTTCTTTATTCGTTTAAAAAAAAATCTCTGTCCACATGGAAACGCAAAAACGCCCGATCATAGGCTGTCAAGAGCATGCCAAACCAACAGGTGACGATATAACCCTAACCGTAAAGCGATTTTGGCCAATCAGAAACCTAAAAAAGGGTTATTACTTGTTCCGGTAGTTCTCGTCCAAAACCGGCGAGGTCTGTGTCCTGAGAGCGTAGTGTAGTCATAAGCAGTGACGTGAGCAGTATTCATTCAGATGCCTCTGTTCAGCAATATAATATGATAAATGTGCATGTATCGGTATATAAGCCCTGCTAGCACAACGTTATTAGCAGTGATAGTTTGGCTACGTCCACCATTGCCCAGACTCTTTTAAATTGTATTATTTTGGCACATAGTGGCGCACAATGATGTTAAACAGAGATAACACCGCGCACTCGGACATCACGTGCCAAAATCTCAGTTTTCACCGTCCACACGACACCACTGAAACCGGAGTTTCTATAAAACTTCACCCTGGCTGGAGTTTTCAAAAAAAAGCTAGATTTCAGTGACCTGATACAGCGTTTTTGTGTGGAAAGAAAAGGCATAACCGCATAGAAAAAACTCTGGTTTCAAAAATACCTGTGTTCGTGTGGAAGGGGCCTAATACACACCTTGCTCCTCGAGTGATCTTTGTTGTTTGACAACTCCTGGGAGCATAACAATGGTCTTTAATGTCCTCCATTTGTACACAATATCTGACTGTGGATTGGTGGAGTCAAAAATCTTTAGAGATGTTTTTTAAACTTTTCCTGCCAAATCTTCTTTGTTTGTCCAGTGGTACACTTCCACAAACATTTGTTGTGAAGATCAGACATTGATAGATTCTTGTTCTTTAAATAAAACAGGTACCGTTGGAAAGGGGAGAATTAGACGCAAATAATGAGTAGTGGCACATCTCTGTGTGTTACTCACAGCCGGAGATATCGTGCCTCAAATCCAACGATGGTCTTTATTTTTGACTAAAAATATCACAGACAGGAAGTAGGAAGTGAAAATGACAAAATAACAAATTTTTCAATAATATAGTGCATCATCCTGCATAAAACCACAATTGTTGGAGTTGGAATTTATCTGGTTTTTAAAAACGTATAGAAAACTAGTTAGAAATGAGTGCAGCATTTTGATGTTGACTTGATTGTATGGCCCCCAAACATTGCACACTGGTCCAGGGCCCCTGGGGTCTTGACAATAAGCAATAAAATGCCTTATGCACTATAGATAACATGCTTTTATATGTAAAAAACAACAAAAAATACATACGTTCTTTAGTTTTTTGGGAGAAATATTTAATAAAACCTAAAATTCAATGACCCAGGATGTTGGATTTCATTCATCCATGTTGTATCCATGGGTTTGCTGAGTCCATAACCATAAGGCACTTCACTGTAGGTCAAAGTATGACCTTTCTAGAGGCCAAAAAGTCAACTGTGTGCCAAGCGGACCTAAGACCCCTTAGACCTTTAAGGGTTAATGTCCTTCATTTGTACACAATGTCTGACTGTGGATTGGTGGAGTCAAAACTCTTTAGAGATGTTTTTTAAACTTTTTCTGCCAAATCTTCTTTGTTTGTGCCGTGGTACACTTCCACAAACATTTGTTGTGAAGATCAGACATTGATAGATTCTTGTTCTTTAAATAAAACAGGGTGCCAACTCACTTAAGATTGTCATCCCATTTATTGGATGACTTTTACAGACAGACATGTACCTTCACATTAACTGCTTATATTAGAAATTCACATACTTTTGCCACTCACAGAAATGCAACAATGAATCATTGTCGACAAAAATATTATACTTGGTCATTTAATTATTGACTTTAACAAATTTTAATTATTTAATTATTGTCTTTATAATTTAATTTAATTATTGTCTTTAACTACTTTTAGGACTTTGCAGAAATATAGAAAACTCTAAAGTGTTCACACTTCACAAACTTTAATGCACCACTGTACTTGTGGTATGTCGTTTCTGAATTGAGATGCAGCCCAGTGTCCTTTTAACCCCCATTTGAAACGGTTCCTTGCTACTGCCTCTAATAGCCGTCTGACATGGACCCATTCCTCAGGAGATCTCAGAGTACGGCAAACTTAGTATACTCCCACTCAGCACATCTAGGAGCACGAATTTTCCTCCTTCAAAGCAAATTGAGCAGAGCGCTTCTCAAGACCTAACAAGGTTGGACTTTAAAGACTACCGTATATATGCAGCTACAGATTCAGGGTGTTACAAGAGGCGAAAAACAAATGAACAAAGTAAAATACCTTATGATCTTAGAGATGCCATTAATCAATTCTATGAGATTATATCAAAAAAGTGTACCATTTGGACTAGTCATGTCATAATGTTATTTAAGATTTTGTATTCCATATTTTTTTACTATAAATAGTGCATATTAGACTTAGAAAAACATGTTGGGTCAGCTCCAGCATTAATAAATACATGTTCAGGGTACCATTAGATACAGCATTTAGTTTTAAGTAATAATAAATACATGTTCAGGGTACTATTAGATACAGTATTTAATTTTAAGTAATAATAAATACATGTTCAGGGAATTATCCATTACATACAGTATTTAGTTTTAAGTAATAATAAATATATGTTCAGGAAATTATCCATTAGATACAGTATTTAGTTTTAAGTAATAATAAATACATGTTCATGGAATTATCCATTAGATACAGTATTTAGTTTTAAGTAATAATAAATACATGTTCAGGGAATTATCCATTAGATACAATATGCAAACCTTGTTATGGACATGCAATTAAGTATTTTCATCAGACAATGTTAATAATATGGGGGCTCAATATGGGGGGCCCGTGTGGTGTAGTGGGCTAAGTCGCTTCATTTCAGCAAAGTCTACCTCATGATGGTCAGTGGTTCAAGCCTGACTATGGGTTCCCTGACTTTCCCCGAATCTCTTGCACAAGGCAGTGCAAATTGGCATAGCATGCCCGGACTTTGGGTTAGATAAGTCAGATCATCTGTCCTGCCACGTCGCTCTCCAGCGACTTCCTTGAGTGCAGATCGGGCACCGGTAAATTAGGTTGTGGAACCATAGTTGGTAAACGTAATCATCCCCTGCCTGATCTGAATAAAAAGGCTTTCGTGTTGGATGAGCAGTGCAAAAATAATCAGCGACTCTGCAACATGTGCGTGCCCCTCACCATCCCACAGATCTGTCCAAGGAGCTGATGAGCTGCCAAAAAGGCAGGGTTAGTGGGAATTGGTAGGGGAGGAAAATGGGTAAGAATTTAAAACAAAAAATAATAATTAAAACAGACAATGTTAATAATATTTACATTTTCAAATCAATACTGTGTCCCTTTCTCAACCCTGTCAATTTGTTTTGGAGAAATTATAAAGAAATTACATATTCTTTATACGATGTGGGATTATATACAGAAGTGCATATAGATTGTATTGTGTTTTCTTCATTGAAAAAAGTATTAATTATATTGTATTATACAGTGTGTGTCATTGTGTGGTGCCATCTTACTACTTAAATGCAACACAAATTTATTATATTAATAACAGGGTAGACCGAGGCATAACAGGGTGGTCAGAAACAGTATAACAGAGGGACTAAACATAAACCCTGAATAGTGAAACCTGAATAGACAACTATTAATCAATCAATCATATTTATTAATGAAGCCCTTTTTACAACAGCAGTCATCTCAAAGTGCTTTGACAGATACCCAGCCTAAAACCCCGAAGAGCAAGCAACACAAGTGATGCACAGTTGCTAGGAGAAACTCCCTAGTAGGTGGGAACTAGGAAGAAACCTAGAGAGAGGCCAGACTCAAGGGGGTGGCCAGTCCTCTTCTGGCTGTACTGGGTGGGTATTCTGAAGGTACCCGTCACATTGTTAATCAGTTTTCAGTTAGTGTCTATAAATGGAGATAGGAATGGGTGGGCTGTGACCATAGTCTTTTTGTAGCATCAACACTGTTCTGTGGTCTTGGCAGGGAAAACGGAACGCGCTCTGGAGACAGCTGGAGTCACCAGGCGGAAAACATTATCACCAACAGCAGTGACGTGGGCAGCAGCACAGCAGGGTGAGCACAGGACAGAGACAGGAAGGAGTCATCAGGCCACATGGTCTTGAAGCATGTTCCAAGGGTTTGGGTCCTAGGATCAACATGACATCAGAAACATTAGAGTGGGCGTACCTTAGGTCTAGTACCTCAATACAACTCTGACCCCAAAAATAAATATATAAACTGTCTCTAATCCCTGTCACATATCAATGAGACTTAAGTGGGGACTGAGAAAGGACAGAATACCCTAAGTCCCCGGCACATAAACTATTGCAGCATAACTTCTGGACTAATGATCCAGCCCCACCCACAGTGCAAGGACCACAGCACCAAAGGGACACCAACAGACCGCAACCATCCTGAAAGAGGGTAGAGTATAGTCCACACTTATACTCCCATCCCACAAGTGTGGGGTATTATGGGGCAACATGAGCACGCCAGTGACTCGGCCCCTGAGTTGGTGTCCCTTTCATAGTGGACCCACTACCTATCTATGCAATGAATTAACAACGATTGTTTTGAATTACGAGCGCTATTATTTTGAAGATGAAAATCTGAGTTAGTGTTGCCTGCAAAATATAGTGTTTAACAAAAAAAAAGAAAAAAGAAAAATCTAGCATGACCAGTTTGGTGGTTGGTCAGTGATGGTCTGGGGAGGCATATCCTTGGAGGGTCGCACAGACCTCAATGTGCTAGCCAACAGTACCCTGATTGATGTTAGGTACTGGGATGAAATGCTCAGACTCATCGTCAGAACTTACGCTGCTGTAGTGGGCCCTGGGTCCCTTCTGGTGCAGGACAATGCCCGGCTTCATGTGGCCAGAGTGTGTAAGCAGTTCCTGAATGAAGAAGGCATTGATGACATTGACTGGCCCTCACTTTCCCCAGACATGAATACAATTGAGAACCTCTGGGCCATTATGTATCGGTGCATCTGATGCTGCCAAGTAGCGCCACAGACTGTCCAGGAGCTCACTGATGACCTGATCCAGATCTGGGAGGAGATCCCCCAAGACACCATCTGCCGTCTAATCAGGAGCATGCCCAGACGTTGTCAGGAGTGCATACAGGCACGTGGAGGCCATACACTCTACTAAGTCACATTGTGGGGCCCTATCAATGCAGCGCAAAGTCTGAACGCAGGTGTCTTTGCTAGTTTAAGACCAACGCAGTTGTCAATTTCCAGTCAGGCACCCGCATTGTTTAAATAGCAAATGCACCTGCGCCCATTTTTGCGCCCATGGGAGTGCTGGTCTAACAGGGAGGTGTGTTCAGGATAATTTGGGGTGTATTGTTATCTTGAGGCATCGGAAAGTGATCGCGCCTTTGACCAACAAAAACCTGGTCTAAAGTCAATGGCGCAGCATGTCATAGTTATTTTAACAGCAAATTATGGTCAAATGCACCTATGGCATAGGCACAGCCCGTGCACACTATGCTTGTTGCACACACACAGGGAAGTGCAGCAGCACACAAACATGCAAAAGATTCCAAAAAAATATTATGGTGCAAATCCGCCGTCATAATAGCAATGCGTGAAAGGTACAAACGCGCCTGGCTCTTAAAGGGAATAGGAGATGAATCTCTGATTGGTTTATTGCATGTTACGCCCAAAACACGCCTATTTATTAATGAAGACACTTAGTACAACCCTTTTAGACCACGCGCCCGGCGCATGGAATCTTTTATCTGCTTTCAAAATAGCAAAAGTGGATTTGGACTTGCCCAAAGCCCACTTGCGCCATGCGCTTCACGGCATGCGCTTAGATCGTTAAAATAGGCCCCTATGAGATGTTGTGATGAAATCCATGCAAGTTGAAACAGCCTGTGATTTCAATTGTTTGATAATCAGTTGGTGATTTTTGTTTCCATTGATCATTGTGATAATTAATTAGATTGATTATTGATTAGATGAATTAGATTGATTAGTAAAATGAATAGAGGAATGTGGGTTCAAACCTTTGGATGTCAGATTTGTTGACCAGTAACGACATTTGTCCAGGCCTGCTACTGTTCACTAAATGACAACAGCGTAGCCAGTATTTGACCATTGGATGTAAAACACTTACCAATTGTCATCATCACGTCAACCTTCGGTGCTTAAATCTTTCATATTTATATTCATACATTTAGATTTCTTTGTAAACAACCCCCAGATACACCTACTCTGTATTAATGCGCTGTTAATTAATACACCCATTCTGTATTAATGCGCTGTTAATTAATAATTCTTCATTTAAATTCAAGACTAAGCCTAGATAATATTTCCCTGCTGTTATCACATCACAACGACAAGAATAAAACGAAACTACCTGAAAATAAAAATGACGTATTCTGATACATCCTAAACGGCATCCTATACTCTATATAGTGCACTAATTTACACCAGGGTCCATCAATGTTGGTACAAATTGGTAACAGGGTGACGTTTTCCTAAGGGAAATAGCGACAAGGAGCATTCTCAGAAAATGACAACTGATGTTAGTGTTTATCCGTTGTTGTTACCTTTTCATCTGGAACCTGGTTTCCTTCACCATGGTGCAAACTGTTTTACTGGTAAATGCAGGGCAATTAACTGGGTGGATATAATGCTAAGGGATTTAGGAAAGTTCTGCGTCTCCATTGGGATCCTTTGGAGCCGAGGACCCGTTCGGCATGCGTCAGTCTTTTAAACCGGCTGAGCCAAAACGAGGCTGTTGGTAAACTGTGCATGCAGGGTTACACTGCAGACATCCAAAAGCATGCCCTTTTTCTCGCTAGTGTGCTACTGCTGAACACAGCTTAATCTGGTCATGCAGAAGAAACAAGTGCACTAGCATAAAGTTTAGGGTGCTGTTTCTACCCAGCCAGCCCCCTCATTCAGATGAGGACTTCTAGATTAGCCAGTCTCTTAATTAAGACCCCCCCTTAACAAGGGGCTTAAATTATTAATCCATTTTAACGCTACTTTGGTTTTGGATTATTAAATCCCCTTCTTCCTAACACCAGCCTATTAGGACAGCACCAGGCTGCTTCTCAAATGACACGGTGTCACTGAAGAGTTGTATTACTTTTGAACTGGGTGTTATTCATGTTGTGATATTTGGGGAGCGGTCGGACCCCCTGGGGTGTTTGTAGCTCCATGTCTTTGTGTTGAACTTGTGACAAGTGACAATTAATCTGGCTTTAACTGAATGACTAAAACATCTTGTTCTTCTGAATCCCCAGCTAAAAACCATCACGAGGAACCACTGAGTATTACACCTCATTTCAGGTTTAATTGACAACATGATCAACAAAAATGTATCTGTATCTCAGCCTGATATTAAAGACAAACACAGACCTTGTTCTATTTAAAGGATCTCCAGCTCCCTAAACAGCCAGTGCCAGTCATGTTTTCAACACAACAATCACTAAAAACACCTCAGCGTGTAAGGCCGAGATGGGATTTACCGAACAGGCTGCGAAGGTGATTTTAGTCACTGTCGTGTCGGAAACATGACCAGTAAAAAGATCTTAGCTGTTTAGGGTCTTTAACCTTTTTCATCCCAGGGACCCTTTGGCCGATAGAGAAATAGAACAAGGACCCCCAGATAAGCCTGGCCATTCAGTAACATTTATCACCTCATTCAACCTATTTTGTACACAGTTATTGTGTTGATTACTCATATATACATAACTATTATTGGTTTTTATTATTGGCCATATAATAAAATAATTTTAATCCCCTTTTTAACCTACTGTATTTATATACTCAGTAAATATGTTTATGCTTGATGAAACTTCATTTTTACTATTATTATTATGATTATGATTATGATTGATGAGGTTCACATTTGGGTTAGTGAGATGACTTAGTGAGATGACTTAGTGA
>JACXGM010005483.1:22831-35162 GCA_016801145.1 Umbra pygmaea | reverse complement strand
TCATGGAGATGAAGATTTCATTTTTCAGCACGACCTGGCACCTGCTCACAGTGCCAAAACCACTGGTAAATGGTTTACTGACCATGGTATTACTGTGCTCAATTGGCCTGCCAACTCTCCTAACCTGAACCCCATAGAGAATCTGTGGGATATTGTGAAGAGGAAGTTGAGAGACGCAAGACCCAACACTCTGGATGAGATTAAGACTGCTATCGAAGCATCCTGGGCCTCCATCACACCTCAGCAGTGCCACAGGCTGATTGCCTCCATGCCACGCCACATTGAAGCAGTCATTTCTGCAAAATGATTAAGTATTGAGTGCATAACTGAACATAATTATTTGAAGTTTGACTTTTTCTTTTTTCTTTTTTTGTATTACAAACACTTCTTTTATTGGTCAGATGAAATATGCTAATTCTTTGAGATAGGAATCTTGGGTTTTCATGAGCTGTATGCCAAAATCATCAGTATTAAAACAATAAATGAGCTGAAATATTTCAGTTGGTGTGCAATGAATCTAAAATATGAAAGTTTAATTTTTATCATTACATTATGGAAAATAATGAACTTTATCACAATATGCTAATTTCTTGAGAAGGACCTGTAAATGCACCTGCTCTGTGATAGTCTCAGAGGTCCGTTGAAAGCAGAGAGCATCATGAAGAACAAAGAACACACCAGGAAGGTCCGAGATACTGTTGTGGAGACGTTTAAAGCCGGATTTGGATACAGAAAGATT
This sequence comes from Umbra pygmaea, assembly GCA_016801145.1. NCBI lineage: Eukaryota > Metazoa > Chordata > Actinopteri > Esociformes > Umbridae > Umbra > Umbra pygmaea. The sequence goes on along the minus strand of JACXGM010005483.1, from coordinate 34,423 downwards.
TCCCACGCTTTAAACATCCCAAGGAGCACTGTGCAAGCAATAATATTGAAATGGAAGGAGTATCAGACCACTGCAAATCTACCAAGACCCGGCCGTCCCTCTAAACTTTCAACTGATACAAGGAGAAGACTGATCAGAGATGCAGCCAAGAGGCCCATGATCACTCTGGATGAACTGCAGAGATCTACAGCTGAGGTGGGCGTGTCTGTCCATAGGACAACAATCAGTCGTATACTGCAGAAACCTGGCCTTTATGGAAGAGTTGCAAGAAGAAAGCCATTTCTGAAAGATATCCATTAAGTGTTGTTTAAAGTTTGCCACAAGCCACCTGGGAGACACACCAAACATGTGGAAGAAGGTGCTCTGGTCAGATGAAACCAAAATTGAACTTTTTGCCAACAATGCAAAACGTTATGTTTGGCATAAAAGCAACACAGCTCATCACCCTGAACACACCATCCCCACTGTCAAACATGGTGGTGGCAGCATCATTGTTTGGGCCCGATTCTCTTCAGCAGGGACAGGGAAGATGGCTAAAATTGATGGGAAGATGGATGGAACCAAAAGGACCATTCTGGAAGAAAACCTGATGGAGTCTGCAAAAGACCTGAGACTGGGACGGAGATTTGTCTTCCAACAAGACAAGGATCCAAAACATAAAGCAAAATCTACAATGGAATGGTTCACAAATAAACATATCCAGGTGTTAGAATAGCCAAGTCAAAGTCCAGACCTGAATCCAATTGAGAGTCTGTGGAAAGAACTGAAAACTGCTGTTCACAAACGCTCTCCATCCAACCTCACTGACCTCGAGCTGTTTTGCAAGGAGGAATGGGCAAAGATTTCAGTCTCTCGATGTGCAAAACTGATAGAGACATACCCCAAGCGACTTACAGCTGTAATCACAGCAAAAGGTGGCGCTACAAAGTATTAACTTAAGGGGGCTGAATAATTTTTCAGTTCTTTATTTGTTAAAAAAGTTTGTAATATCCAATAAATTTTGTTCCACTTCATGATTGTGTCCCACTTGTTGTTGATTCTTCACAAAAAATCTCAGTTTCATATCTTTATGTTTGAAACCTGAAATGTGGCAAAAGGTCGAAAAGTTCAAGAGGGCCGAATACTTTCGCAAGGCACTGTACAAGGCTAACTGATCCTGTCCACCAAAGTGTGACGTATTTCCAGACATGTAGATGGAACAAACACTCACAGATCATCTAGGCAGTCTGTTGGCTGCTTTAGCCGATGGCCCTCCAGCAGGTAGTCATAAATCTCATGGTTCTGAATGCCAGGGTACGGCGTCATGCCCCTAGTAGCTATCTCCCACATGGTCACACCAAACGCCCACTGCAAGTCAAGAGAACATTTTTTTTTACACCTACATCATGTAAGTAGGGAAGTGTACATGTGTTCAATGTTGTTTCAATTAGGATTTGCTTAGTTCTCCCGTAGATGGTATTCATTAGAGTTTCTGCAAAAAGTTTCATTTTTACTGCTGCTGTTTCAATTACCGATATCAGAACACAAACTGTTGTTTCTGGAACAACAGTGCTTTCATTTCCCTCTGACACGTGCACTCAAATGTAAAGAAACACGCCAGTCAGAAAGACAGAAAACTGTGTGTGTTTATCGATCTCCTCACCACATCACTCTTTACTGTAAAGACTCTGTCCGCCAGGCTTTCTACTGCGATCCATTTCACAGGCATCTTGGCTATTCTTCCTTGTCTGTAGTAGTCACCACTGTAGATCTTCTTAGACAAGCCGAAGTCTGCCACACACACTGTCATGTCATCCCGCAGCCTGTAGGACAGGATCGATCAATCAATCAATGAAAACACCCACCCACACATCATGGCTTTATAATATGTAAATACATAGAGATAAACACACATGCAGTTGCGTGCAGCCAAGTCACGGTGAAGGAAGTTGCGTCTACTCAGGTATTCCATCCCCATGGCGATGTCAATCATAAACTTCAGGAGCGTCTGAGTTGGCAGGAACTAAATGGAATAAAAAACGACATCTCCATCCTTACAATGTCAGTACCTAACATCGGACATGATTGCGGTTCTCAAGGAAGCGAGGGGCAGCTCACCAGGGGGCTGTCGCCGAGGCGCGAGCGCAGCAGGAAGCTGTGGAGGTCTCCGTATCTCATGAACGGAAGAATTACCATGGGCTTGGGGAAGTGACTGGAACCCACCTCCAAACACACACCTAGGAGAAGGCCAGTGTAATAACCGGTGATCAACACGCTCTCTTGACATGGTAACACTTCTTGTCTTTAATAAACCTTTGTTGAACTCCCCTACAGCTGGATGAAATAAGCATGAACCGGTAGCTTATGGGTTGAACATCTCTAGTGGTGGTTCTCAAATGTGTTCTGGGAATCCCTCTGCTGTTGTATTTTATGAGAGCCGGTACGCCTGTATTAACTACTTGTCTACAAATTATAAAGCCTGTGGCTGGTTGATTCAGGTAAGCTAACTCAGGGCTAATTCATCAGAATTCTGAGAGGCCTGAGAACCTCTAACCAAACAGAGAAGACCCACCTAGCAGCCTGATGACGTTAGGATGGTCAAAGTCCTTCATGCAAGCTGCCTCATTCAGGAACTCCTCTATCTCCCTCTGGGAAAAATTATCTACTGGATAACAAAGAGTAAAAGGAAACAATGCAGATTTTATTTAGTATTTTGGTCCAGAAGAACACACAGATGTATAGGTCCAGAACAATAAACAGATTTCAATTCATTTCTTCAAATCCAGGCTCAAAAACACTGTGACATTGTCAAAATGAACTTTGCTGTTTTGCTATTGGTCTTTGTTGATGTTGACAATTGTTTGTCAGCCTTGTTTTGAGAGTTATTGTTTAGAGGTGTGATGTGGCTTGTCTGGCAGCAGCTAGGATGTTTCGTTCTCCAGTAAAAATACAGTCTTGCCAACTCTTGTAAAGCTGGCATTCTGGACATGGCATGAACAGCAATAGGAGTTCTTTATAGAACACAGCCTGATCTGGGGCCACGTTTGTGTAACGCTTCAACTATTTATGACATCTTTTTAGAGAATAAAAGGAAAAACACTCTGGTCTGACCTATACACCTGGGCAGCTGAGAAAATGTAACCGTTAGCAGGGCTCTACAGTGTGACAGTTGTACTCACATACAAGACTAAAAAAAGATGTACGCAAATGGCAAAATCCAAGCAGGCGTACACTTGTGCAAGTGATTTATACACCCAAGAAAATCTTTCCTAGTTCTTTTTTCACCAATGGTGTGTACAAAGAACTACAAAAACCATAATATAACGCAGAACTTAACGAGCCAATCGGTTCCAGAATTGTATTTGGTGCAATTTCAGAGGTGTGTGTGTGTGTGCGTGTGTGTGCGTGTGTGTGTCTCAGGGGGAGGATGTGTGTATGAGGGAGTTGGGCAGTAAATGTTTATGAAAATGTGTATGAGGCAGAGGATGCTGTCATACTATCTGAAAACTGAAGTAGGGTTTACAGTCCCCACAGTAACAATATTTTTGTAGTGCTCCTAGATTTTCTTGTGTGCTCCTACATTTTTCAACTTAGGAGCAAATGTGCTCCTTGTTAAAAAGTGCAGCGTAGAGCCCTGAGTTAGGGATGAAGGAGAATCTCACGTTTCATGGTTTTCACAGCCACTTTCTCAGACGTTCCGTTTGGTTGTTTCCGATGTCCCTCCACGACAGAGCCAAATTCCCCTGGTCATGGCAAATGGTTTTACAGTCAGACAAGCCCGTAAATTACAACTGGCATGGAAATGCATAAAAAATTATTATCTCAATCATGTTATGATAAAACAGTTGACAAAACAAAATAGTCTATAACATCAACAGGCAAATCGATTTTGTGTAATACATTTTCTAAAGATCGTCATCCTCACCCTCTCCCAGGACCTTCCCGATAGACAGAAGGTGTCTCATAATCATGAAGTCCTGTAGTTTGGCTTGAAGCTCTTCACTCACTCCCAGGTTGCCAACTGCATGGGGGGGGCAAACAGACCTCATATTCTTGTATTTGTGAAATTCTCTTGATGGATATTTTTCTTTTCCAACATACATTCATAAGGTGATAAAATAACGTATGGGGCAGGGGTGGGAACGGGTTTTGCCTCAAGTGAAACAAACGATTCTGAAATTCAATAGAGAAATGCAAATCTTTTTTCCCCTTTCTCTAATAAGTTTGACAAAAAACTATTTACATTTATAAAAAATTACTTTCAGAGGTTGGAATTTTTTGTTTTTACTCAAAATCCGAATTTGACTTAGCTTGTAAGCCATAGTTTGCCCAGCCCTGGTTCAGTGTGTGGTCTACTCTGATCAAGTTAAGTAGTGGTCAAGTTAAGTAGAAACGTTTTGAACATACGTGTAATTTCAATGGCTGATCTGTTGTAGGACCTTTGTGGTCTGTACTGGATGATGGGTTGAAGCTTCTCACCACTTCCAAACATCTGACTGCAGGGGGCGCCAGGGAGACAATAACAGTTATTACTACCATGGCACTAAAATCCCAACAATACATTTATCATACGATTGACAAATGGTTGAGGATTCCTCTTGAATCAGGAAGCTAGCCCCATGAACGGATGTTTTCATGGGTCTGGAGGTTGTTTGCCAGATTTGAGAAGTGAAGTGTGACACATTCTTATCGGTATAGCCATGAAAAGCAACACTGAGTCACGGCTTCAATTTAATGAATTCCAGGACAGCGGCAGTGGAAATAAGAGGGAGTGTTTCCTCCTAACACAGCTGGACTACCTCCGTTTTCAGCTCTGCAGTAGTAGATCACTAAGCATTGTGTTTATTACGCAATAAATGTAAGAACCAGACTCAATAAGAAACCGGGTTTCACCAGTGACCCATTTTCTGTGGCAAAACATTTTAAACCGTGTTCCATAGCAGTCCATAATTAACAGTGATACTTAGATATTTGACCTCATTTAGCTTTTGTGTTCTTCCGTTTGGTGTCGTAATAAACACAAAACAGTCACTACTGGTCTTCAGGTGCAGCCCTTGTTGACGATTAGAGGAAACAGGTGGCTTTATTGACAAGGTATCAGGATGTAGTGAGTAACTTCAGCACTGCCTCATCATATAACCACTTCCAAAACGGAAGCCAACTGTGACCCTGCACAGTTTCCCCTCACCTTCTCAAGAAAAAGAAAATAGACAGCTGCGCCACAGTCCCCATATAGTGGAATAATCTGATCAGATTAGTTACACCTGTGTTACAGTTTGGGGGAGTGGTCTGAGCACCTGTGTTACAGTTTTGGGGAGTGGTCTGAGCACCTGTGTTACAGTTTGGGGGAGTGGTCTGAGCTCATGACACTAGACCACATATGGCTATGGGGACAGGGGTTCAAACCCCAGCTCAGCTGCTCTCTGCCTGTCCTCTCAGTCTCCCCCTACAGGCCTGTCTACCTAGCCTACACTTCCTACTGTAACCTCACTAAAAGTAATAACAAAAGTGTTCCCTAAATCAGATGTGTTCCGGAAACTTAGATGCTCTGTAGTACAGTGTTATACAAGCATGCAGATGCCAACCGACCCAAATTGCGTGTCTAGTATCCGGTCTCTCGCGTAGACGGCGGCCCACAGGACCAGCAACAGCAAACAGAACCCCAACACCACCCCGAGGACGATGTAAAAAGAGTCTGATCCTCGAGTGTTTGGGCTGGAGGAAGGAGACGGAGGTAAATCTGGAACAGAATACACAGTTAAATAAATGAATGAATATATAAATGTAATAAAATAATTACTTTTTTCTTTCTTTTTTTAAATAAAGTTACGAAACTGTAAAAAGTATGTGTGAACCTGATCACAGTTTCAGTACTCTTCACTTTTGTTGCTATGAGGAGTTTTGCTTTCTGTTCTCATTTCTAGAGTGCAACAAGTTTTCCTTCAGAGACCACTATGACCCATTAAAACACAAGTTCAGCTACGGGTGAGGACAAACAGCGATCACACCCATACAATCTGGTCACCGTGACACTTTCACGTGCTCTTCATGAATACGATCTGTATAATAACTAGCGGTAGCATTTGGAGTGCTGCAACAAATTGTATACTGTAACTCAACAGACCAATCAACTCAATTGAGAGAGAATATCCAAATCACCGGAACATTCCTCTTCATGAGAAAGTGATTTGACAGTCCTGTCTTACTCCTATTTTATATCGTCATTATAACATCCCCTGTACTACGTTATTGTCATGCAAAGACTTGATCAACTTTGAGTGGTTGACATGCTTATGTGCTCTTTATGAATCCATATGTATGGTCCGTGGTATGTACTGAGTTCCTTATGTAGGGCAGCCTACTCACTGTTCTCTGGTACAAAGACCCTGACTGGTGGACTGAGCATGCCGCTGCCAGCCTGGGTACAGCCAGCCACCTGAACACTGTAGGTGGTGTTGAACTCCTGCAGGGCCACTGTGGCAGAGTTGGACAAGCTGTGGATCTGAAGGACATAAGGACATGTTAGAAAAGGTTTCCACTAAAGTTTCAGTTTTTAGAAGACCTTAAAAATACTTTGGCAAAAATGTCAAACTACAATTGGTGATGGAAAACATTTCCCTTCTAATGAAAATGAGCCAGAGAAATTAGATGACACTTAGCAATCAACAATTATTACTGGTGTATCAAGTCAGTGTCAATGGAATGATAAATAAATGTGTAAGAAACACAAATAATGGAAACCAAAACAAGTGTATACTTTAGAGTCTTTTCTGGGTATTACTAGCTCTGCAACCACTAAGACGCTGAGACCAAAGTTTCCCACTTGAGCACAATAAAATGAGGAAGAACAAAAAGAGTGTGATCAAGAGCATCCAAATTGACACCCTACTCCCTAGATAGTTCACCATTAGATCTGGTCAAAAGAAGTGCACTAAATAGGCCATAGGTTGCCATTTAGGGTGCAGAGGTTGTGATCAGCATGGGATAAATCCTCGGTTGCACAACAATGCCACAGCCACAATGCAACAGCTGGATCAGCAGCCACTGGTTAACATGCGGAGAGTGAAAAACACAGTCCTGAGGGCACACAAGCACATAGTGTAACATCTCCGTCTCTGGCACCTTTTACACGCACGCACGCACATTTGAAAAAGGGAAGCGGACATACAGCTAAAGCCAGAAGTTTACATACATTTTATTACTTCCAACTCAGTGTATTTGTCAACCACTCCACGGATGTCCTAACTGACTTGTCGAAACTATAGTTTGTGCATGACACCAGTAATTTTTTCACTATATCACAATTCAAATGGGTCAGAAGTTTACACACCCTATGTTTGGAAAATTCCAGAAAAATGATGTAATGACTTTAGAAACCTCTGATAGGCTAATTCATATAATGTCAGTCAATTTGAGGTGAACATGTGGATGTATTTCAAGGCCTTCCTTCAAAGTCTCTTTGCTTGATATCATGCAAATCTATATATATCCACAGTAAAACGGGTCCTGTAATGACATAACCTGAAAATTTGCTCAGCAAGGAAGAAGCCACTGCTCTAAAACCACCATATAACGACAGACTACGGTTTCCAGCTGCACATGGGGACCAAGATCATACTTTTTGGAGAAAAGGCTTCTGGTCTGATGTAACAAAAATGGAACGGTTTGGCCATAATTACCAATGTTATGTTTAGAAGATAAAGGGGCAGGCTTGCAAGCATCAGATGGCTCAGTGGGTCAGACTCGTAGTCAGGAAGTTGCTGATTCAAATCCTGACTGTGCCATGTCATTGTGTCCTTGGGCAAGGATTGCTACAGGGGAATGTCCCTGTATTTAGTGTAAGTCACTCTGGAAAAGAGGGTATGCTAAATGACTAAAATGTAAATTTAAAATGTAAACACAATCAAAACCTTAAGGCACAGGGGTGGCAGCATCATGTTGTGGAAGTGCTTTGCTGCAGGAGGGACTGCTGCACCTCACAAAATAGATGGCATCATGGGAAAGGAAAATTATGTGGAAATATTGAAGCAAAATCTCAAAACATGAGTCAGGAAATTAAAGCTGTAATGCAAATGGACAATGATCCCAAGCATACTTCCAACATTGTGGTAAAACGGCTCAATGATGACAAAGTCAAGGTATTGGAGTGGCCATCACAAAGCCCTGACCTCGAGCCTAAAGAAAATGTGTGCTAAACTGAAAGTGTGTGCAAGGAAGGAGGCCTACAAACCTGACTCAGTTACACCCGTTCTGTCAGGAGTCAAAAAACATATTGTGGGAAGCTTGTGGAAGGCTACCTGAAACATTTTGACCCAAGATAAACAATTTAAAGGCAATGCTACCAAATATTGACTGAGTGTATGTAAACTTCTGACACACTGAGGATGTGATGAAAGAAATAAAAGGGGACATAAATCATTCTCTCTGCTATTATTCAAACAATTTACAGTGCATCCAGAAAGTATTCACAGAGCTTGACTTTTTCCAATTTTGTTATGTTACACCCTTATTCCGAATTGGAAGAAATGCATTATTTCCCCTCACAATTCTACAAAAATATATACCATAATGACATTGTGAAAAAAGTGTTTGAAATCTTAGCAAATTTATTAAAAATAAAAACACAAAAAAAGTACAAGTACATAAGTATTCACAACCTTTGCCATGACACTCAAAATTGAGATCAGGTACATCCTGTTTCCACTGATCATCCTTGAGATGTTTCCACAACCTGATTGGAGTCCACCTGGGGTAAATTCGGTTCATTGAACATGATTTGGAAAAGCACACACCTGTCTATATAAGTTCCCAGTTCCCAGTGCATGACAGAGCATAAACCAAGCCATGAAGTCCAAGGAATTGTCTGTAGACCTCAGACACAGGATTGTATCAAGGCACAGATCTGGGGAAGGTTACAGAAGAATATCTACAGCATTGAAGGTCCCAATGAGCACTGTGGCCTCCATCATTCGTAAATGCAAGAAATTTGGTACAACCAGGACTCTTCCTAGAACTGTCCGCCCAGCCAAGCTGAGCAATCGGGGAAGAAGGGCCTTTATCATGGAGGTGACCAAGAACCCGAAGGTCATCCTGACAGAGCTCCATCGTTTCTCTGTGAAGAGAGGAGAACCTTCCAGAAAAATAACCATCTATGCAGCACTCTACCAATAAGGCATGTCTGGTAGAGTGGCCAGACAGAAGACACAAAGATCAAACAAAGATGAAACAAAGATTGAACTCTATGGCCTGAATGGCAAGCGTCATGTCTGGAGGCAACCAGGCACTGCTCATCACCTGGACAATAAATACCATCCCTACAATGAACCATGGTGGTGGCAGCATCATGCTGTCGGCATGTTTTTCAGGGGCAGGAACTGGGAGACTAGTCAGGATCGAGCAAAAGATTAATGCAGCAATGTACAGAGACATCCTTGCTGAAAACCTGCTCCAGAGCACTCTGGACCTTAAACTGGGGTGAAGGTTCATCTTCCAAAAGGACAACAACCCTAAGCACATAGCCAAGATAACAAGGGAGTGGCTACAGAACAACTCTATGAATGTCCTTGAGTGGACCAGCCAGAGGCCAGAATTGAACCCGATTGAACATCTCTGGAGAGATCTGAAAATGGCTGTGCACCGACGCTCCCCACCCATCCTGATGGAGCTTAAGAGGTCCTACAAAGAAGAATGGAAGAAACTGCCTAAAAATAGGTGTGACAAACTTGTAGCATCATACTCAAAAAGACTCAAGGCTGTAATTGCTGCCAAAGGTGCTTCAAGAAAGTATTGAGCAGAGGCTGTGAATACTTATGTATTCTTTTTTCCCTTTTTTATTTTTATATATTTTTTAAGATTAAGCACACTTCTTTCACAGAATTCTGAGAAAAATAATGAATAAGGGTGTAACATTTCGGAATAAGGGTGTAACATAACAAAATGTTGAAATAGTGAAGCGCTGTGAATACTTTCCAGATGCACTGTAACTTCTTAAATGAAAGTGGTGATCTTAACTGGATGTCAGGAATTGTGGTTCAATGTCTTTGGCTAAGGTTTACGTAAACATCTGACTTCAACTGTAGCTGACATGTTGACAACATGGCTGTTGTCATACAAAAACAATAGAGTCAAAAATATAATATTGCACTGGCTCATTTACATTTTAGTCATTTAGCAGACACTCATAAGAGCGATTTACAGTAGGTAGAAGGACATTCTCCCTGGAGCAACTTAGGGTAAAGTGCCTTGCCCAAGGACACAACAATATTTGGCACAGCCCTAAATCGAACCAGCAACCTTCCGACTACTAGTCGGACTCCCTAACCAATGAGCCATCTGCCATCTGACCCATCTCTGATTTCTACTGTACGGTACTAGCGCTTTAAAATAATAAATCAATAGAAGCAGATAAGTAAAAAAGTGCATTGGTTACGTGGATGGGTTACAGAATGTGTACACAGTACAGAGAAAGAATCTCTTCAAAATAATGCCACATTCATTAAATGTATTGTGAAAAGAAACATAACAGTACAATACAATAAGAAAATAAGTTTTCTAAAATGGCACAGCAATTTGATAGTTAACTGTTTGGCTACTCAAACACATTTCCAGCCACTAATATGTCAATGTTCTTTTAATATCAAAGACTTTGTTTAATGATAATGTCAGGCCATTAATTATACTGTATGTTCATATCCACTCATTCACTGATTTAGTTACTAAGCCTTTGTTTGTGGTTCTCTGAAGTCAGACAGTGACTGGACAGGGCACACATGGCCAGAGGCATCATGCACCTATTGTTTTTAAGGGGGCACAGTGTGCACAACACATGGAAACGTGCCCACAAATACAGATATTAAAAGGAAAATCAACTTGGCTCAAAAATCAGAGGTGGCACGTGCCCTCTCAGTTTCAATGGGCATGACGCCTCTGCACAGAGCTACTGCCTCTGACATACTAGGTAGTGCACTGCTGTCCCAATGAAGGGCACAGCTGAGTCGCACTCTACTACTTTTAACTGAGGCCTAAGGGCGGCGGCTCTCATAGTTCTGAAGTAAACAGGGCGGCATTTCCTGAGCATTGAAACACCAAAAGAAACCCTTCAGAGTTTTAAAAACCGAGAACAGGGTGCCGAGTGTCACGGACACGATCAATTGAATTTCATTCGCATTAATTTCTCAAGCGTGACCCAGACCCACGTGGTGGACAAAGACTCGGTGAAGCCCTGTTTCTACACAACCTGGGCGAAACAGGAAGCAGAGAGGAAGCCTGCTATTGTCCTGGAGAAGGCTACACTCCAAATGGAATGCCACATACTAGTGAGCAACAGACCAGGATTCAGACTAGTGAGCAACAGACCAGGATTCAGACTAGTGAACAACAGACCAGGATTCAGACTAGTGAACAACAGACCAGGATTCAGACTAGTGAACAACAGACCAGGATTCAGACTAGTGAACAACAGACCAGGATTCAGACTAGTGAACAACAGACCAGGATTCAGACTAGTGAACAACAGACCAGGATTCAGACTAGTGAACAACAGACCAGGATTCAAACTAGTGAACAACAGACCAGGATTCAGACTAGTGAACAACAGACCAGGATTCAGGCTAG